>CM038676.1:456387627-456600277 GCA_021605205.1 Aegilops longissima
TTTAGGGAGAAACGAGAAATCAGTTGTATGCCAAGTTCAGCAAATGTGAATTTTGGTGAAGGAAGTTGGATTCCTCGGACATGTTATTTCAGGAGAAGGAATAGCAGTTGATCCAAAGGTTGAATCGTCACCGATTGGCGATCACCCACCTCGATCAAGGAGATCCGCAGTTTTCTCGGACTCGCGGGATATTATCGGAGGTTTATTGAGAACTTCTCGAAGATTGCCAAGCCCATGGTGGCTGTTGAAGAAGGAAGCCAAGTATGTTTGGACGAGGAATGTGAAGCCAGTTTTCAGGAATTGAAGCGGTTGGTCACAGCCCGTGTTGATTTTGCGGACATACAAAGGAATACCAGGTTTATTGTGGCGCTTCTCGTCAAGGACTTGGAGGAGTACTAATGCAGGAAGGTAAAGTTGTAGCTTATGCCTCCGGACAGCTCGACCTCAGAGATGAATTATGCCACATGATTTGGAGTTAGCGGCCGTAGTGCATGCACTCAAGACACAGAACATTTCCTCGCCGGAAACCGTTGTGATGTTTACAGATCACAAGAGCTTGAAGTATATTTTCACCAGAAGGTTGAACCTCGGAGGAGGAGATGGCTAGAGTTGATAAGGACTATGACATGAGATTGCATTACCACCGGTAAGGCTAATGTTTGTGAGGCTTTGAGCCGTAAGAGTTATGTGAATACTCTTGGCGGGAGGATTACCCGGGTTATCGATGACCTCGAGATCTCCGGTGGAGATAGTTCAGAAGGATTTGTTGCAACTCTGGAAGTTCAGTCCACTTTGGCGAAAGGATTCGTGAAGCCCGGAAGTCGGACAAGGAAATTGATGAGATAAAGCAAAAGATGGATGAAGGAAAAGCTAAAGGATTTCGTAGGATGAACAAGGGACTATATGGTTCGAGGATCGTATTTTGCCCAATGATCCCGAACTCGGAAGCTAATTCTTGGGAGGCTCATGATTCACCGTACTCGATTCACCCGGCAACACCAAGATGTACGGATTTGAAGGAAAGTTTCGGTGGGCGGTATGAAGAAGGATATTGCGATGCGTGCGATATCACGATGTTTGTCAGCGTGTAAAGGCGAACATCGAAGCCACGGGGTTACTTCAACCTTTGCCGATTCGATTGGAAATGGGAGAAACTTAATGGATTTCCCAAGCTTGCGATTGCCAAAGTGCCCATACCCATGTGATTATATCTCCTTCTTGGTCGGTGAAGGTGGAGGTGTTGTTGACTTAGTTGATGGCATAAACTTCTCCCTTAATTTGCGCTTGAATATTTGATCCTTAGATCATCCATCTCCCACTCGAGTTAATATCTTCTTGCATAGGTCCCTTATTTTCCCAAGAGACAAGGGATAAACTTCGAACTTTGGTTTCTTTACCCTATCGGGAGACTTGACTTTTGAACTCCATGCATGTCCCTGGTTGAGGTAATGGGACTTCGTCTTCATCGAGCTCGTCTCCTCCTTCCCCTTGGGTTCATAGTCCTCTTCTTCCTCGTAGTCCAACCATCGTGCTCCACATCTCCATAGACCTTAGGATTTGCTAGGTAATCATCCCCATAGCTTTCTCCTTCGAATCACAGACGACATGATCTAATCTAATGACTTGAAACAAACGAGATAATATTTGCGTGATACGAGAGTCAAAACCTTGAGAATATATAATGAATTTTACCGACCAAAATCGTATCATGCAAGAAAAGCGGAGTCGGAGGCACACGATGTGCTCACGGTAGAAGCGCGCCGGGGGTAGGCCGCCCTCCACCTCGTGAAGGCCTCGTGTCCTTCGGACTGCCACTTATTTTCTATTTTTCTAAATATTCCAAAGCGAATATTGCCTTAAAAATTGCTTTGAGTCGGTTTACTTACCGTACCACATACCTATTCCTTTTGGAGTGAAGCAGTGCGGAAAGTGTCCCTTATATATTCCTCCGGGTTACGGTTTCAATAATATTGGTTTCAACATTTATAGGATTACCGAGATATAATGTTTGATTCTTTGACCGTTTACCACCTTGGTTGTGCCTTGAAGTTGTTGATTTTTATAGCACTTAAGCGATAGACCTCCTCAATAACGTAGGGACCTTCCCATTTAGAGAAGTTTTCCTGCAAAAATCTTAAGCGAGAGTTGTATAACAATACATAATCACCTACATTAAACTCACGCTTTTGTATCCTTTTGTCATGCCATCTTTTAACTTTTCTTTAAACAACTTGGCATTTTCATAAGCTTGGGTTCTCCATTCATCAAGTGAGCTAATATCAAATAACCTTTTCTCACGGCAAGTTTGTAATCATAGTTGAGCTCTTTAATAGCCCAATATGCCTTATGTTCTAGTTAGAGAGAAGTGACATGCCTTTCCATAAACCATTTTATCTAGGAGACATACCCATAGGATTCTTATATGCAGTTCTATAGGCCCATAATGCATCATCAAGTTTCTTGGACCAATTCTTTCTAGACCTATTAACAGTCTTTTGCAAAATTAATTTGAGCTCTCTATTACTCAATTCTTCTTGACCACTAGACTGCGGGTGATAAGGAGATGCAATTCTATGATTAACGTCATATTGCAAGCATTTTCTGAAAGCACCATGAATAAAGTGTGAACCACCATCAGTCATTAAATACCTAGGGACTCCAAACCTGGAAAAATAACTTCCTTAAGCATTTTAATAGAAGTGTTATGACAGCACTACTAGTTGGAATAGCTTCTACCCACTTAATAACGTAATCAACAGACTAAAATATGTGTATATCCATTAGAGGCAAGAAAGGTCCCATATAATCAAAGCCCCAAACATCAAATGGTTCAATAACAAGTGAATAATTCATAGGCATTTCTTGGCGTCTACTAATATTACCAATTCTTTGACATTCATCACAAGACAAGACAAACTTACGGGCATCCTTGAAGAGTAGGCCAATAAAACCGGATTGCAATACCTTATGTGCAGTTCTATCTCCAGCGTGATGCCCTCCATAAGCTTAGTGACACTTGTAGGATCTTTCCTATTCATGCTCGGTACACAACGTCTAATAACACCATCTACTCCTTTATAAAGATGTGGGTCATCCCAAAAGTAATGTCGCAAATCATAAAAGAACTTTTTATTTTGTTGGTATGTGAAGCTAGGTGGTATAAATTTAGCAACAATATAGCATAATCATCATACCATGGTGCTAAGAAGTTCTTATGACATTTAATTGTTCATCGGAAAGCTATCATCAATAGGTAGTGGGTCATCAAGAACATTCTCTAACCTAGATAAGTTATACACAGCGGGGTTCTCAGCTCCTTTCCTATCAACAATATGCAAATAAAATTCTTGCAGCAGAAACCCATCTAATAAGTCTAGGTTTAGCATCTTTCTTTTCCATAAGATATTTAATAGCAGCATGATCGGTGTGAATAGTTACTTTAGAATCAACAATATAGGTGCTGAATTTATCACAAGCAAATACAACTCCTAAACGTTCCTTTTCGATAGTAGCATAATTTCTTTGAGCATTTTCTAGAGTCTTACTAGCATAATGGATAACATTTAATTTCTTATCAACTCTTTGTCCTAGAACATCACCTACAGCATAATCACTAGCATCACCCATAATTTCAAAGGTAAATTCTCGGTGGCTGAACAACAGGTCGAGACTAATGCTTTCTTAAGGATTTCCTCCTCTCTCTCTCGGCAGGTGGCCCCGCCCCTTCGTCAACCCCGCCCCACGCCACTCGCCATCCGCCGATCGCGGATCCCGTGGGATCCGGATGTCGATCCGCCCGATCGCCCCAAGAAGCAGGGCGAGGCCCCGACTATTTAAGCCGACGCCCGCACCCCATTCCCCCCTAGCCCCTCGCGGACCCCTCTTTCTCCCTTGCGAGCTCATCGGAGCCCGAGTCCCCCGCCGCCGCCATTCTCGTCGCCGTCGCCGCCCTAGCCACTCCCGATCTCCCCCGACTCCACCAGAAGCCCCCACTCGTCGCCCCGCACCCGCCCGGCTACTCCCCCGACCTCCCCGACGACCGGAGCCCTCGGCACACTCGTCGTCGCCGCCGCCCGCCGCCGAGCTCCGGTAAGCCACCGGAACTCTCCTCCCCCGTCCGATTCATCTTCGACGGCTAGGATTAGATCACCCCCGAAGGGGTATCTCTTTTAAAATAAACCGGACCGGCCCGGTTCGTCCGGTTTATTTTAAGTTAGGTTTTTATTTTTGAGCCGGCCCGTTTTAGTTTAACCCTAGGCCCTTTTTGGTTATATTACGCCCAGTGCACAGTTTAGGCCCATTAGGCCCTTTTTCTTTTATTTTTGTTTTCTGTTTTAATAGAATAGTTTCTGTTTTGAAAAATTCATATCTTTTATTCTGTTTAATATTTTTAGGTGATTCTTTTTTTGTTGGTTTGCAAATTTTCTATAGCTTCTGTAGAATATATATTTAGCTATGTTAAAATTAATTAAAATTGCTTTATTTTAGTTTTAGTCAGAATAGTAAATCTGCTATAACTTGAGTTAGAAAAATTATTTTGGATGATTCTTTTTGTCCCAACTTTATTTTGGCATTACCAAACCATAAAAATTAATTTGGGTATTTTAGGATTAATAAAAAATAGTTTTAAGCAGAATCTTGTTAATCCTAATTAATTAACTAGCTCTGTTTTCCTATTATTTTAAATAGTAAATAAATTTATTTTTAACATATGATTGATTATTCTAGGATAGTTTCTGTCACTTTAATGGATGAACTTTCATTTATAATAAATAAAAGTTTTATTTTATTTTTTCTTTATAGAAATTGGATTAGGCCTAATAGGAGTTTCATAATAGGTTTTAAATTAATTCTTTTTGCTCCTAGTTGCTTAATGCATCCTTTTCTGTTAAGTTAACCTAAAACCATGATTAGGTTTTGTTAGAAAAATTTTTGTTATATAAAACTACTTTTAGTTGTTGTTTGAAGTAGGAAAACTTTGAATGGGTTTTTCTTTGAGTTTTTCCCTTGGATTTTGATTTGGTTGTTTTGGTGTGTTATGTTACTTTTGTTATGCTATGTGATCCTGTTGCTATGTGCTTATTGTGATTTGTTTGTCTTGGTAGAGTTTCCGGAGTGCGAAGCTTGCTACTACGAATCTTTAGCTTACGAGGATAATCAGCAAGGCAAGTTTTGATCATGTTATTTCTATACCTATGTTTTTGTGCATTAGAATTGTCACCACCCCACCATGCATGCAGTAGTTGAAAGTTTGAAGTTATTAATCTTGAGTAGTATCATGTGGTAGGATGAACCAATCCCCTTGTTACCATGACCCCGGGATGGAGTAGTTTATTTTGCTATGCTCGTCGACGGGTTTTGGTTGAGTGAAATTCATAAGCAAGATGTGAGAGTCAATGATGATGAAAACCCCATGAACTACAATGATCAAGATGGACTTCGGAAAATCACTACTGGGTGGAGGACGGTTGACGGGCACCCTGGAGAACCCAGTGGTTGGCCGGGATGCATGGAGAAGTGCCATGACATCTTGCGGAAAGCTTCACCCAGCCACGAAGAGAAGGATGGATGCCCCATGACCGGAAGCTTACCTGTGCAGCCGCAAGCCATTATGGGCTCTGGTTGGGTTAACCTTAGTAGTGACGCTGGCTGGACGGTACTACGAGATGTAGAAGAACGGTAGGATTGGATGGGTACCGGCAGTAGCCAGAAGAACTCTTTGGAAGACCCTGTTTCATTCGTCCCGTCTTCAAACACCATGAAGTGCGAAGACTTAAAAGGAGGAATGATTCTTGCGGGAAAGTCGCAAACCTCTGCAGAGTTTAAAGATCTAATCGATTAGCCGTGTCCCGATTACGGACAATTTGAGCCTCTGGAACTTGGAAGTATTCGGATATCTCAACACTAAAACTAATAAATTAATTTGAGGGTTTTATGACTTAATAATTTGGGAACGAGATATTGGTTGGCGGAACCATCTCAATAACTACCAACAATTGTAGTAATTTGCAAGCAAGTCCACTGTAGTAGGGAAAATTTTGCTTTTCGCAAAATGATGAAACTTAGAGCTCCACAGCCAAAATGCATATAGTGTTAGTAACTTTATTATTGTTATTCTTCATGACTTGCCGCTTATTCAAAAGCTGACCTACATGGCTGCAACGTCTTATGTTGCGGGTATATTCGATCGGGAGTGAGGCTACGCTCCGCGCTTGGCGATTGCCCTTTGGAGTCGGATGGACTCGCTTTACTTGACGCCTCGCAGCATTAGTAGTTTATTTCTCATGAGTTGGCCTTGAGCCAAATTTATTCTCTTGTAATAAAGACTCTATATGAGAATCGTGTAATAATATTCAGGTGTGATTGAACTTTGATTACTTTATCGATGTCTTTGTGAGTACCAAGATGATCTTGGGATGGTACGGACACGAGATTTGACCGATTTTGGGTCAGGTCGCTACAACCTTCGCAAGGACCGCTTCCCCAGCGAGCGCAAGTCCAAGCTTCTACCTCGGCGAGCGGACCCTTCAAGGTGCTATGCGCTACAACAACAACGCTTACAAGATCGATCGCCATGCGACAAGTACAACGTGGCGACATCTTCAACGTCTCCGATCTCTCCCGTACCATGGTGATGAGGATTTCGACCGGTCGGATCTTTCCCAAGGGGGAGATGATCGAGCATCCTTCGTCATCCCCATGGACCTTCCATCGACTATCAAAGCTCCAAGTGGACCCATGACAAGAGCAAGAGCTCATGCAATTCAATCCGAGGTGACATCGCTTCTACTTGAGTTCCCCTTTTCTTCCAGTGAGACATGGCTACTACCTAAGTCTGAGACGATATGCGTGATCAGGTACAACGTTCAAGCCAAGGAGCCAGGAGCTAAAGAAGAAACGACAGACGTCAACTCTCTGGACAGCCCGGAACCTCCGGCCACGACCCGGAACTTCCGGCCCCCGGAACGTCCGGCCTACCCGGAGCTTCCGGCCTCCGACGACATCGACCAGCCCGGGTGTGCCAACTCTCTGGTTAGCCCGGAACCTGCTCGAAACCCGTCCCGGACCTTCCGGCCCCCGGACGCCAGCCCAGCTCCGCCCGCGCCAACTCTCTGGTTAAGCCGGACCCTGCCCGGACCCTCCATTGCCCGGAACTTCCGGCCCCGCCCGGAACTTTCGGGCCTGCCTGCGCGCAGCCACTTGGGCCGAGGCTCGTGTACCCTTTCGCCCCGTAAAATATATATACTCTTCTCCTACCTACGGTTTAGGGTTAGCGTTGTGATAGCTCATCTCGAGATAGAGCATAGCTCATCCGTACCGGATCTACTCCACGTGAGGGACCGTGCCTCTTCGGAGAAGATCCATTCGGATTCAAGGCCTCCATCCGGAGAAGACAATCAAGACCTCCTCACGGAGAAGAACGGTTACTGTTGTATCTTTCCTTTGTTGATTTTGGATCATGTGTTACCTTATGCTTTCGGTGATCTAGCCCTTGTGTGATCGATTACTTGTCAGTTGAGTGTTTCTCTCGTTTCTCCCCGTGTTTTCCCTTGTGTTCTTCCGCGCGTTCTTCGTGTTTCCCCGTAGGATCCACTCCAAACGTGAAAGATCGGCCCCTAGGGTTCCACCCTACATCAGTATTCTAATAAATTCTGAATAATGTGTGTCTCTCTCAAAAGGTGTGTACAGAAAGGATGATTGTGGTGAACTAAAAGCAAAGACTCAAATCATACAAGACGCTTCAAGCAAAACACATATCATGTGGTGAATAAAAATATAGCTCCAAGTAAAGTTACCGATGGACGGAAGACAAAAGAGGGATGCCTTCCGGGCATCCCCAAGCTTAAACTTTTGGGTTGTCCTTAGATTTTACCTTGGGTGCCTTGACATCCCCAAGCTTTGGCTCTGCCACTCCTTGTTCCATAATCCATCAAATCTTTACCCAAAACATGAAAACTTCACAACACAAAATTAACAGAAAATCTCATGAGCTCCGTTAGCGAAAGAAAACAAAACACCACTTCAAGGTACTGTAATGAACTCATTCTTTATTTATGTTGGTGTTAAACCTACTGTATTCCAACTTCTCTATGGTTCATAACCTCCGATACTAGCTATAGATTCATCAAAATAAGCAAACAACACACGAAAAACAGAATCTGTCAAAAACAGAACAGTCTGTAGTAATCTGTACCTAACGCAAACTTATGGAACTGCAAAAATTCTAAAATAAATTGCTCGACGTGAGGAATTTATCTATTAATCATCTGAAAAAAGAGTCAACTAAATATCACTCTCCAGTAAAAAGTTGTAGCTAATCTCGTGAGCGCTAAAGTTTCTGTTTTTTACAGCAAGATCAAAAAGACTTCACCCAAGTCTTCCCAAAGGTTCTACTTGGCACAAACACTAAATAAAACACAAAAAAACATCTAACCAGAAGATAGATGGATTATTTATTCCTAAACAGAACCAAAAAGCAAGAAACAAAAATAAAATTGGATTGCCTCCCAACAAGCGCTATCGTTTAACGCCCCTAGCTAGGCATAAATGCAAGGATAGATCTATGTATTGCCATCTTTGGCGGGCAATTCTTCAATAGAACACTTATAACCCTTAGGAGTTTCCTTATTTTTATTAATGATTAAACCCCTAGGCAAGAAATCAAGTGAAAGTTGCAAAGAAGAACGGAAGTGGATTGCTTCCTGGTGGATCTATTTTGCGCATTGCAAATTCTGTACCAAGCATCTTTCAGATTTTCTCCCTCCCTTTGTTTAAAATTAAGAACTTCATTCTTGGGAGACAAAGGAGTAGATAAAGGACTAGCCATAACGAAGAAGCAAGCGAAAAAGAGGTGAACAGGAAAAGAGGGCGAATAAAACAGCAAGGGTGAAGTGGGGGATAGGAAAACGAGAGGCAAATGACAAATAATGTAATGCGAGGGATAAGAGTTTTTGATGGGTACTTGGTATGTCTTGACTTGTGCGTAGACTCCCCGGCAACGGCGCCAGAAATCCTTCTTGCTACCTCTTGAGCATGCATTGGTTTTTCCCTTGAAGAGGAAAGTGTGATGCAGCAAAGTAGCGCAAGTATTTCCCTCAGTTTTTGAGAACCAAGGTATCAATCCAGTAGGAGGCCACACGCAAGTCCCTCGTACCTACACAAACAAATAAGAACCTTGCAACCAACGCGATAAAGGGGTTGTCAATCCCTTCACGGCCACTTGCAAAAGTGAGATCTGATAGAGATGATAAGATAATATTTTTGGTATTTTTATGATAAAGAATAAAAGTAAAGATTGCGAAATAAACGGCAACAGAAATAGCTCGTTGACGGGAGATTAATATGATGGAAAACAGACCTGGGGGCCATAGGTTTCACTAGTGGATTCTCTCAAGGTAGCATAAGTATTACGGTGGGTGAACAAATTACTGTCGAACAATTGATAGAAAAGTGCATAATTATGAGAATATCTAGGCATGATCATGTATATAGGCATAACGTCCGCAACAAGTAGACCGACCCCTGCCTGCATCTACTACTATTACTCCACACATCAACCGCTATCCAACATGCATCTAGAGTATTAAGTTCATAAGAACAGAGTAACACATTAGGTAAGATGACATGATGTAGAGGGATAAACTCAAGCAATATGATATAAAACGCATCTTTTTATCCTCGATGGCAACAATACAATGCGTGTCGTTTCCCCTGCTATCACTGGGATCGAGCACCGCATGATTGAACCCAAAGCTAAGCACTTCTCCCATTGCAAGAAAGATCAATCTAGTAGGCCAAACCAAACTGATAATTCGAAGAGACTTGCAAATATAACCAATCATACATAAAAGAATTCAGAGAAGATTCAAATATTGTTCATAGATAATCTTGATCATAAACCCACAATTCATCGGATCTCGACAAACACACCGCAAAAAGAGTTACATCGAATAGATCTCCAAGAAGGTCGAGGAGAACTTTTTATTAAGATCCAAAGAGAGAGAAGAAGCCATCTAGCTAATAACTATGGACCCGAAGGTCTGTGGTAAACTGCTCACACATCATCGGAGAGGCTATGGTGTTGATGTAGAAGCCCTCCATGATCGATGCCCCCTCCGGCGGAGCTATAAGTGTATGAAAGCTCAACAAAAGAAACTAAGTGGGTGTGCATCCAACTTGCTTGCTCACGAAGACCTAGGGCATTTTGAGGAAGCCCATCATTGGAATATACAAGCTAAGTTCTATAACGTAAAGCTCCCACTTAGTATATGAAAGTGACAAAATAAGAGACTCTCTATCATGAAGATCATGGTGCTACTTTGAAGCACAAGTGTGGAAAAAGGATAGTAACATTGTCCCTTCTCTCTTTTTCTCTCATTTCCCCCCTTTTTTTTATTTGGGCCTTCTCTTTTTTTGCCTCTTTTTTTCTTTTCTTTTTTTCTTTCGTCCGGAGTCTCATACCGACTTATGGGGGAATCATAGTCTCCATCATCCTTTCCTCACATGGGACAATGCTCTAATAATGATGATCATCACACTTTTATTTACTTACAACTCAAGAATTACAACTCGATACTTAGAAAAAAAATATGACTCTATGTGAATGCTTCCGGCGGTGTACCGGGATATGTAATGAATCAAGAGTGACTTGTATGAAAGAATTATAAAGGTGGCTTTGCCACAAATACGATGTCAACTACATGATCATGCAAAGCAATATGGCAATGATGAAGCGTGTCATAATAAATGGAACAGTGGTAAGTTGCATGGCAATATATCTCGGAATGGCTATGGAAATGCCATAATAGGTAGGTATGGTGGCTATTTCGAAGAAGGTATATGGTGGGTATATGATACCGGTGAAAGGTGCGCGGTACTAGAGAGGCTAGCAATGGTGGAAGGGTGAGAGTGCGTATAATCCATGGACTCAACATTAGTCATAAAGAACTCACATACTTATTGCAAAAATCTATTAGTTATCGAAACGAAGTACTACGCGCATGCTCCTAGGGGGATAGATTGGTAGGAAAATATCATCGCTCATCCCCAACCGCCACTCATAAGGAAGACAATCAATAAAGAAATCATGCTCCGACTTCATCACATAACGGTTCACCATTCGTGCATGCTACGGGAATCACAAACTTTAGAACAAGTATTTATTAAATCACAACTACTCAACTAGCATGACTCTAATATCATCATCTTCATATCTCAAAACAATTATCAAGTATCTAACTTCTCTTAGTATTCAATGCACTCTATATGAAAGTTTTATTATATCCATCTTTCCATCTTGGATGCCTATCATATTAGGACTAATTTTATAACCAAAGCAAATTACCATGCTGTTATAAAGGACTCTCAAAATAATATAAGTGAAGCATGAGAGATCAATAATTTCTATAAAACAAAACCACCACCGTGTCTAAAAGATATAAGTGAAGCACTACAGCAAAATTGTCTAACTCAAAAGATATAAGTGAAGCACATATTGTATTCTAATAAATTCCGAATAATGTGTGTCTCTCTCAAAAGGTCTGTACAGCAAGGATGATTGTGCTGAACTAAAAGCAAAGACTCAAATCATACAAGACGCTCCAAGCAAAACACATATCATGTGGTGAATAAAAATATAGCTCCAAGTAAAGTTACTCATGGACGAAGACAAAAGAGGGGATGCCTTACGGGGCATCCCCAAGCTTAGGCTTTTGGGCTGTCCTTAGATTTTACCTTGGGGTGCCTTGGGCATCCCCAAGCTTAGGCTCTTGCCACTCCTTGTTCCATAATCCATCAAATCTTTACCCAAAACATGAAAACTTCACAACACAAAATTAACAGAAAATCTCATGAGCTCCGTTTGCGAAAGAAAACAAAACACCACTTCAAGGTACTGTAATGAACTCATTCTTTATTTATGTTGGTGTTAAACCTACTGTATTCCAACTTCTCTATGGTTCATAACCGCCGATACTAGCCATAGATTCATCAAAATAAGCAAACAACACACGAAAAACAGAATCTGTCAAAAACGGAACAGTCTGTAGTAATCTGTACCTAATACAAACTTCTGGAACTCCAAAAATTCTAAAATAAATTGCTCGACGTGAGGAACTTATCTATTAATCATCTTCAAAAAGAATCAACTAAATATCACTCTCCAGTAAAAAGTTGTAGCTAATCTTGTGAGCGCTAAAGTTTCTGTTTTTTACAGCAAGATAAAAAAGACTTCACCCAAGTCTTCCCAAAGGTTCTACTTGGCACAAACACTAAATAAAACACAAAAACACATCTAACCAGAAGCTAGATGGATTATTTATTCCTAAACAGAACCAAAAAGCAAGAAACCAAAATAAAATTGGGTTGCCTCCCAACAAGCGCTATCGTTTAACGCCCCTAGCTAGGCATAAATGCAAGGATAGATCTAGGTATTGCCATCTTTGGCGGGCAATTCTTCAATAGAACACTTATAACCCTTAGGAGTTTCCTTCTTTTTATTAATGATTAAACCCCTAGGCAAGAAATCAAGAAAATCATTTGTAGCAAAAGGTTCCTTAATGATAGCGAGAAAGTTGGGGTGAACACTTATGGATTTGAGATCCGCATTTTCCTTACTAGAAGTTTCACCCTTATTTTTAGGAACATACATCAGTTTGGCAATTTTAGCATTAGGAGGTTTTGGAGTATTTTTCACGGAAGAAAAGGCTGACCCTAAGTTGGTAATAATATCCTCAATCTTATCAATTCTAGTGGAATCTTGATCTATCTTTTCGTTAACCATGGGTTCCTTTTCTTTAAAAATTTTAAGAGCAACTCCTACCTTAGATCTGTATTGGGTAATTTGGTTGTGAATCTTTTTATCCAAATTTTCAATCAACTCTATGGTGGCAACTTTATTTTCAATAATTTCAAGCCTTTGCATCACATGTTCCAGAGTTAAAGTAGTTCCATTAACCAAAAGAGGTGGTGGGCCAAACAAATCTATCATAGCATTATAAGAATGAAAAGTATGGCTACCCAAGAAATTCCCTCCGGTAATGGTATCAACAATATATCTATTCCAAGGAGTGATTCCTACATAAAAATTTCGAAGAAGAACGGAAGTGGATTGCTTCCTAGTGGATCTATTTTGCGCATTGCAAATTCTGTACCAAGCATCTTTCAGATTTTCTCCCTCCCTTTGTTTAAAATTAAGAACTTCATTCTCGGGAGACAAAGGAGTAGATAAAGGACTAGCCATAACGACGAAGCAAGCGAAAATGAGGCGAACGGAAAAAGAGGGCGAATAAAACGGCAAGGGTGAAGTGGGGGAGAGGAAAACGAGAGGCAAATGGCAAATAATGTAATGCGAGGGATAAGAGTTTGTGATGGGTACTTGGTATGTCTTGACTTGTGCATAGACTCCCCGGCAACAGCGCCAGCAATCCTTCTTGCTACCTCGTGAGCATGCGTTGGTTTTTCCCTTGAAGAGGAAAGTGTGATGCAGCAAAGTAGCACAAGTATTTCCCTCGGTTTTTGAGAACCAAGGTATCAATCCAGTAGGAGGCCACACGCAAGTCCCTCGTACCTACACAAACAAATAAGAACCTTGCAACCAGTGCGATAAAGGGGTTGTCAATCCTTTCACTACCACCTGCAAAAGTGAAATCTGATAGAGATGATAAGATAATATTTTTGGCATTTTTATGATAAAGACTAAAAGTAAAGATTGCAAAATAAACGGAGACAGAAATAGCTCGTTGACGGGAGATTAATATGATGGGAAATAGACCCAGGGGCAATAGGTTTCACTTGTGGCTTCCCTCTAGATAGCATAAGTATTATGGTGGGTGAACAAATTACTATCGAGCAATTGATAGAAAAGTGCATAATTATGATAATATCTAGTTATGATCATGTATATAGGCATCACGTCCGCAACAAGTAGACCGACTCCTGCCTGCATCTACTACTATTACTCCACACATCGACCGCTATCCAGCATGTATCTAGAGTATTAAGTTCATAAGAACAGAGTAACGCATTAGGTAAGATGACATGATGTAGAGGGATAAACTCAAGCAATATGATATAAACCCCATCTTTTTATCCTCGATGGCAACAATACAATACGTGTCGTTTCCCCTGCTATCACTAGGATCGAGCACCGCATGATTGAACCCAAAGCTAAGCACTTCTCCCACTGCAAGAAAGATCAATCTAGTAGGCCAAACCAAACTGATAATTCGAAGAGACTTGCAAAGATAACCAATCATACATAAAATAATTCAGAGAAGATTCAAATATTGTTCGTAGATAATCTTGATCATAAACCCACAATTCATCGTATCTCGACAAACACACCGCAAAAAGAGTTACATCGAATAGATCTCCAAGAAGATCGAGGAGAACTTTGTATTGAGATCCAAAGAGAGAGAAGAAGCCATCTAGCTAATAACTATGGACCCGAAGGTCTGTGGTAAACTACTCACACATCATCGGAGAGGCTATGGTGTTGATGTAGAAGCCCTCCGTGATTGATGCCCCCTCCGGCGGAGCACCGGAAAAGGCCCCAAGATGGGATCTCACGGGACAGAAGGTTGCGGCGGTGGAAATAGGGTTTCGTGGTGCTCCTAGATGGTTTCGTGGGTACGTAGATATATATAGGAGGAAGAAGTAGGTCGGTGGAGCTACGAGGGTCCCACGAGGGTGTGATGACCCACAAGTATATGGGATCTATCGTAGTCCTTTCGATAAGTAAGAGTGTCGAACTCAACGAGGAGCAGAAGGAAATGATAAGCGGTTTTCAGCAAGGTATTCTCTGCAAGTACTGAAATAAGTGGTAACAGATAGTTTTGTGATAAGATAAATTGTAACGAGCAACAAGTAACAAGAGCAAATAAAGTGCAGCAAGGTGGCCCAATCCTTTTTGTTGCAAAGGACAAGCCTGGACAAACTCTTATAATAGGAAAAGCGCTCCCGAGGACACATGGGATTATCGTCAAGCTAGTTTTCATCACGTTCATATGATTCGCGTTCGGTACTTTGATAATTTGATATGTGGGTGGACCGGTGCTTGGGTGCTGTTCTTACTTGAATAAGCATCCCACTTATGATTTACCTCTATTGCAAGCATCCGCAACTACAACAAAAGTATTAAGGTGAACCTAACCATAGCATAAAACATATGGATCCAAATCAGCCCCTTAAGAAGCAACACATAAACTAGGGTTCAAGCTTCTGTCACTCTAGCAACCCATCATCTACTTATTACTTCCCAATGCCTTCCTCTAGGCCCAAATAATGGTGAAGTGTTATGTAGTCGACGTTCACATAACACCACTAGAGGCTAGACAACATACATCTCATCAAAATATCGAACGAATACCAAATTCACATGACTACTAATAGCAATACTTCTCCCGTGTCCTCAGGAACAAATGTAACTACTTACAAAGCATATTCATGTTCATAATAAGAGGGGTAATAATATGCATAAAGGATCTGAACATATGATCTTCCACCAAATAAACCAACTAGCATCAACTACAAGGAGTAATCAGCACTACTAGCAACCTACTAGCACCAATCCCGGACTTGGGGACAAGAATTGGATACAAGAGATGAACTATGGTTTGGAGATGAGATGGTGCTGGTGAAGATGTTGATGGAGATTGCCCTCTCCCGATGAGAGGAGCGTTGGTGATGATGATAGCGATGATTTCCCCCTCCCGGAGGGAAGTGTCCTCGGCAAAACAGCTACGCCGAAGCCCTAGATTGGTTCCGCCAAGGTTCCGCCTCGTGGCGGCGGAGTCTCGTCCCGAAAGGTTGCTTCTGATTTTTTTCTCATCGAAAGACTTCATATAGGAGAAGATGGGCATCGGAGAGCCACCAGGGGGCCCACGAGGTAGGGGGGCGCGCCCCAGGGGGGCGCCCCCACCCTCGTGAGCAGGGTGTGGGCCCCCTGGCCTTCATCTTTGGCGATGATTTTTATTTATTTATTTTAAGATATTCCTTGGAGTTTCAGGACTTTTGGAGTTGCATAGAATAGGTCTCCAATATTTGCTCCTTTTCCAGCCCAGAATTCCAGCTGCGGCATTCTCCCTCTTCATGTAAACCTTGTAAAATAAGAGAGAATAGCCATAAGTATTGTGACATAACGTGAAATAACAGCCCATAAAGCAATAAATATCGATATAAAAGCATGATGCAAAATGGACGTATAACCTCCCCAAGCTTAGACCTCGCTTGTCCTCAAGCGAAAAGCCGATAACAATAAATATGTCCTCATGTTTAGAGGTAGAGGCGTCGATAAAAAATAAAATACAGACATGAAGGCATCATGATTATTCTCATAACAGCAACATATATAGATTTTGTCATATGATTACTTATGTTTAAGTGATGATCTTTTCACAATGCAAAAGTATGAATCAGAAACCTTATTGGGCACCAACAAATTATAACCTCAGTCATTGAAGCAATTGCAATTTATCATAACATCGGAAAGAGTCTATGTCAGAGCTTAAAAGCAAGTCCACACACTCAACTATCACTTAGTCCTTCATAATTGCTAGCACTCACGAAATACTTGTGGTTACGGAGTTTTAATCAGACAGAGAGAAAGATAGGGGCTTATAATTTTGCCCCACAACCTTTTACCTCAAGGGTAATGTCAACAATAACTATTCATGCTCCCCTACATCCAGTTAGATATATATATCATGTTCTTTCCAACATGCTGGGCTTGCCAAAGGATAAAATGAAAAAGGAAAGGTGAAGATCACCGTGACTCTTGCATAAGGTAGAAGATAATAATAAAAAATAGGCCCTTCGCAGAGGGAAGCAGAGGTTGCCATGCGCTTTTATGGTTGGATGCACAAAATCTTAATGCAAAAGAACGTCACTTTATATTGCCCCTTGTATGTGGAACTTTATTATGCAGTCCGTCGCTTTTATTACTTCCACAACAAGTTCGTACAAAGCTTATTTCTCTGCACTAATAAGTCATGCATATTTAGAGAGCAATTTTTATTGCTTGCACCGATGACAACTTACTTGAAGGATATTACTCAATCCATAGGTAGATATGGTGGACTCTCATGGCTAAACTGGTTTAAGGGTATTTGTAAGAACAAGTAGTATCTCTACTTGGTGCTGAGAATTTGGCTAGCATGAGGGGGAAAGGCAAGCTCAACATGTTAGAGGATCCATAACAACATACTTTATCTCAGATATAAGAAAACATAACTCATTATGTTGTCTTCCTTGTCCAACATCAACTCTTTAGCATGTTGTATTTTAATGAGTGCTCCCAATCATAAAAGATGTCAATGATAATATATCTATATGTGAAACCTCTCTCTCCTTATTACTTCCTATTAATTGCAACGATGACCAAAGCTATATTTGCCAACTCCCTACAACTTTTAATCATCATACTCTTTCTATGTGAAGTCATTACTTTCAATAAGATCAATATGAACTCTTTGTTTCTTTTTACTCTTTTTCTTTTATTCACCCAAGATCATGGCAAAATAATCAAGCCCTTGACTCAACACTAATCTTTATTATATATATAGCTCACGGACTCGATTACATAGAGGGATCATAAAGCAAAACTCAAAACTAGATCATGCCATGACTTTTATTCTACTAAATCAAGATACTACTAATAGGATCGAACTAAGAAAAACGGTAAAGATAGGGGTTGTGATGGTGATACGATACCGGGGCACCTCCCCCAAGCTTGGCAGTTGCCAAGGGGAGTGCCCATACCCATGTGATTATATCTCCTTCTTGGTCGGTGAAGGTGGAGGTGTTGTTGACTTAGTTGATGGCATAAACTTCTCCCTTAATTTGCGCTTGAGGACGGCATTTTGATCCCTTAGATCATCCATCTCCCACTCCAGGGTTAATATCTTCTTGCATAGGTCCTGCTTATTTTCCTGCAAGAGACAAAAAGGGATAAACTCGAACTTTGGTTTCTTTACCCTATCAGGAAGACTTGACTTTTTGAACTCCACATGCATGTCCCCTGGTTGAGGTAATGGGACTTCGTCTTCATCAGAGCTCGTCTCCTCCTTCCCCTTGGGTTCATAGTCCTCTTCTTCCTCCGTAGTCCAACCATCGTGCTCCACATCTCCATAGACCTTAGGATTTGCTAGGTAATCATCCCCATAGCTTTCTCCTTCCGAATCCTGGGACGACATGTTGATCTAATCTACAGCAGCAACAGCTTGAAACAAGAACAGATAATATTTGCGTGATACGAGAGTCAAAACCTTCGAGAGAATATATAATGAATTTTTACCGACCAAAATACGTATCATGCAAGAAAACGGAGTCCGGAGGGCACACGATGTGCTCACGAGGTAGGGGGCGCGCCCAGGGGGTAGGGCACGCCCTCCACCCTCGTGAAGGCCTCGTGTCCTTCCCGGACTGCCACTTATTTTTCTATTTTTCTAAATATTCCAAAACGGAGAAATATTGCCTTAAAAATTGCTTTGGAGTCGGTTTACTTACCGTACCACATACCTATTCCTTTTCGGAGTCTGAAACGGTCTGGAAAGTGTCCCTTATATATTCCTCCGGGGTTACGGTTTCAATAATATTGGTTTCAACATTTATGGGATTACCTGAGATATAATGTTTGATTCTTTGACCGTTTACCACCTTCGGATTTGTGCCTTCGAAGTTGTTGATTTTTATGGCACCGGAACGATAGACCTCCTCAATAACGTAGGGACCTTCCCATTTAGAGAGAAGTTTTCCTGCAAAAAATCTTAAACGAGAGTTGTATAACAATACATAATCACCTACATTAAACTCACGCTTTTGTATCCTTTTGTCATGCCATCTTTTAACTTTTTCTTTAAACAACTTGGCATTTTCATAAGCTTGGGTTCTCCATTCATCAAGTGAGCTAATATCAAATAACCTTTTCTCACCGGCAAGTTTGTAATCATAGTTGAGCTCTTTAATAGCCCAATATGCCTTATGTTCTAGTTCGAGAGGTAAGTGACATGCCTTTCCATAAACCATTTTATACGGAGACATACCCATAGGATTCTTATATGCAGTTCTATAGGCCCATAATGCATCATCAAGTTTCTTGGACCAATTCTTTCTAGACCTATTAACAGTCTTTTGCAAAATTAATTTGAGCTCTCTATTACTCAATTCTTCTTGACCACTAGACTGCGGGTGATAAGGAGATGCAATTCTATGATTAACGTCATATTTAGCAAGCATTTTACGGAAAGCACCATGAATAAAGTGTGAACCACCATCAGTCATTAAATACCTAGGGACTCCAAACCTCGGAAAAATAACTTCCTTAAGCATTTTAATAGAAGTGTTATGACAGCACTACTAGTTGGAATAGCTTCTACCCACTTAGTAACGTAATCAACAGCAACTAAAATATGTGTATATCCATTAGAGGCAAGAAAAGGTCCCATATAATCAAAGCCCCAAACATCAAATGGTTCAATAACAAGTGAATAATTCATAGGCATTTCTTGACGTCTACTAATATTACCAATTCTTTGACATTCATCACAAGACAAGACAAACTTACGGGCATCCTTGAAGAGAGTAGGCCAATAAAACCCGGATTGCAATACCTTATGTGCAGTTCTATCTCCAGCGTGATGCCCTCCATAAGCTTCAGAGTGACACTTGTGTAGGATCTGTTCCTATTCATGCTCAGGTACACAACGTCTAATAACACCATCTACTCCTTTATAAAGATGTGGGTCATCCCAAAAGTAATGTCGCAAATCATAAAAGAACTTTTTATTTTGTTGGTATGTGAAGCTAGGTGGTATAAATTTAGCAACAATATAATTAGCATAATCATCATACCATGGAGTGCTATGAGAAGTTCTTATGACATTTAATTGTTCATCAGGAAAGCTATCATCAATAGGTAGTGGGTCATCAAGAACATTCTCTAACCTAGATAAGTTATCTGCAACGGGGTTCTCAGCTCCTTTCCTATCAACAATATGCAAATAAAATTCTTGCAGCAAGAGAACCCATCTAATAAGTCTAGGTTTAGCATCTTTCTTTTCCATAAGATATTTAATAGCAGCATGATCGGTGTGAATAGTTACTTTAGAATCAACAATATAGGGTCTGAATTTATCACAAGCAAATACAACTCCTAAACGTTCCTTTTCGATAGTAGCATAATTTCTTTGAGCATTTTCTAGAGTCTTACTAGCATAATGGATAACATTTAATTTCTTATCAACTCTTTGTCCTAGAACATCACCTACAGCATAATCACTAGCATCACCCATAATTTCAAAGGGTAAATTCCAATCAGGTGGCTGAACAACAGGTGCAGAGACTAATGCTTTCTTAAGGATTTCAAATGCTTCCACACAATCATCATCAAAGACAAATGGTACATCTTTTTGTAATAAATTAGTCAGAGGCCGAGAAATTTTTGAGAAGTCCTTAATGAACCTCCTATAAAACCCGGCGTGACCAAGAAAACTTCTTATACCTTTGATGTCCTTGGGACATGGCATCTTTTAAATAGCATCAACCTTGGCTTTATCAACTTCAATACCTCTTTCAGAAACTTTGTGCCCCAAGACAATACCTTCATTAACCATAAAGTGGCACTTTTCCCAATTCAAGACAAGATTAGTTTCTTCACATCTCTGCAAAACTCGATCAAGATTGCTCAAGCAATCATCAAAAGAGGAACCATAGAAGGAAAAGTTGTCCATGAAAACCTCACAAATCTTTTCACAAAAATCAGAGAATATAGCAATCATGCATCTTTGAAAGGTAGCAGGTGCATTACATAAACCAAAAGTCATACGTCTATAAGCAAAAGTACCAAAAGGGCATGTAAAAGTAGTCTTTGATTGATCTTTAGCCGACACAGGTATTTGAGAGAAACCAGAATAACCATCAAGAAAGCAATAATGTGTATGTTTGCATAATATTTGTAGCATTTGATCAATAAAAGGTAAGGGGTAATGATCTTTCTTAGTAGCTTTATTTAATTTGCGGAAATCAATTACCATCCTATAACCTGTGATAATTCTTTGCGGAATCAATTCATCTTTATCATTAGGGACAACAGTAATACCTCCCTTCTTAGGGACACAATGGACAAGACTTACCCACTGACTATCAGCAATGTGATAAATTATACCTGCCTCCAGAAGCTTGAGTATTTCCTTTCTTACCACTTCTTTCATTTTAGGATTCAAACGCCTTTGAGGATCACAAACTGGTTTGGCATCCGCTTCCAAATTTATTTTATGCTGACATAGAGTGGGACTAATGCACTTAAGATCATCAAGAGTATACCCAATAGCGGCACGGTGCTTCTTCAGAGTTTTCAATAATCTTTCTTCTTCATGCTCTGAAAGGTTAGCACTAATAATAACATGATATATTTTCTTTTCATCAAGATAAGCATACTTAAGATTATCAGGCAACGGTTTAAGCTCAAACACAGGATCACCCTTGGGTGGAGGAGGATCCCCTAGGATTTCAACAGGCAAATTGTGTTTCAGAATAGGTTCTTGTTTAAAGAATACTTCATCTATTTCCCTTCTTTCTTTCATAAACATATCATTTTCATGGTCTAGCAAATAGTGTTCCAAAGGATCACTGGGAGGTACGGCAATAGAAGCAACACCAATAATTTCATCCTTACTAGGCAATTCTTCCTCACGATGTTGTTTACTAAATTTAGAGAAATTAAACTCATGAACCATATCATCCAAGCCAACAGTAACAACATTATTTTTGCAGTCTATCGTAGCATTAACAATATTCAAGAAGGGTCTACCAAATATAATGGGACAAAAGCTATCTTGCGAAGAAGTAAGAACAAGAAAATCAGCAGGATATTTAGTTTTCCCACACAAGACTTCAACATCTCTAACAATCCCAATTGGTGAAATAGTATCTCTATTTGCAAGTTTAATTGTGACATCAATACCTTCTAATTCAGCAGGTGCAATTTCATTCTTAATTTCTTCATATAAAGTATGTGGTATAACACTAGCACTCGCACCCATATCACATAAGCCATTGTAACAATGATCTCCTATTTTAACAGAAACAACAGGCACGCCTACCACAGGTCTATGTTTATCTTTAGCACAGGGTTTAGCAATTCTAGCAGTTTCACCTTCGAACTGAATAACATGCCCATCAATATTATCAGACAAGAGATCTTTAACAATTGCAATATTGGGTTCTACTTTAACTTGCTCAGGAGGTACATAAGTTCTGATATTGCTTTTACGAACAACAGTTGAAGCTTTAGCATGATCCTTTACTCTAACAGGGAAAGGTGGTTTCTTAACATAAGAGGTGGGAACAATAGGATCATTATAAGTGATAGTCTTTTCTTCAACTTTAATAGGTGCAGCTACTTTTACTTCTATGGGAGGATGATATTTAAACCACTTCTCCTTAGGGAGATCAACATAAGTAGCAAAAGATTCACGTAAAGAAGCTACTATCTCGAGTCAAGTCCATATTTAGTGCTAAACTTACGGAAAATATCGGTATCCATAAAAGATTTAACACAATCAAACTTAGGTGTCATACCTGACTCCTTACCTTCGTCGAGGTCCCAATCTTCAGAGTTGCGTTTAATTCTATCCAATAAATTCCATCTGAATTCAATAGTCTTCATCATAAAAGAGCCAGCACAAGAAGTATCGAGCATGGTGCGATTGTTATCAGAAAGCCAATCATAAAAATTCTGAAGAATTGTTTCTCTTGAGAGGTCATGATTGGGGCATGAATATAACATTGATTTAAGCCTCCCCCAAGCTTGAGTGATGCTTTCTCCTTCGCGAGGCCAAAAATTATATATATAATTGCGATCACGATGAACAAGATGCATAGGGTAATACTTTTGATGAAATTCCAATTTCAGTCTTTTATAGTTCCATGATCCCGTATCATCACATAGCCTATACCATTTCAATGCGTATTCCTTCAAAGCTAAAGGGAAGACCTTCTTCTTAACAACATCATCGGGTATACCTGCAAGCTTAAATAATCCACAAACTTCATCCACATAGAGTAGATGTTCATCAGGATGCTTTGTTCCATCTCCTGTAAAAGTATTAGCCAACAGTTTTTCCATCATACCCGAAGGAACTTCAAAAGGAGTTTCATTTTCAATAGGTTCAGTAGGTTAAGGAGCAACTCTTTGCTCTACTGGACTGGGCGAAGATACCCCGAACAAGCCCCTCAGAGAATTACTTTCCATAGTAACAAGTGACAGAAAATTTCAGCACACTATATAAAGTTTTCCTTACCAAATTCCACTTACCAAAGGCGCTACACTCCCCAGCAACGGCGCCAGAAAAGAGTCTTGATGACCCACAAGTATAGGGGATCTATTGTAGTCCTTTCGATAAGTAAGAGTGTCGAACCCAACGAGGAGCGGAAGGAAATGATAAGCGGTTTTCAGCAAGGTATTCTCTGCAAGTACTGAAACAAGTGGTAACAGATAGTTTTGTGATAAGATAAATTGTAACGAGCAACAAGTAACAAGAATAAATAAAGTGCAGCAAGGTGGCACAATCCTTTTTGTTGCAAAGGAAAAGCCTGGACAAACTCTTATAATAGGAAAAGCGCTCCCGAGGACACATGGGATTATCGTCAAGCTAGTTTTCATCACGTTCATATGATTCGCGTTCGGTACTTTGATAATTTGATATGTGGGTGGACCGGTGCTTTGGTGCTGTTCTTACTTGAACAAGCATCCCACTTATGATTAACCTCTATTGCAAGCATCCGCAACTACAACAAAAGTATTAAGGTAAACCTAACCATAGCATGAAACATATGGATCCAAACCAGCCCTTACGAAACAACGCATAAACTAGGGTTTAAGCTTCATCACTCTAGCAACCCATAATCTACTTATTACTTCCCAATGCCTTCCTCTAGGCCCAAATAATGGTGAAGTGTTTTGTAGTCGACGTTCACATAACACCACTAGAGGCTAGACAACATACATCTCATCAAAATATCGAACGAATACCAAATTCACATGACTACTAATAGCAAGACTTCTCCCGTGTCCTCAGGAACAAACGTAACTACTCACAAAGCATATTCATGTTCATAATCAGAGGGGTAATAATATGCATAAAGGATCTGAACATATGATCTTCCACCAAATAAACCAACTAGCATCAACTACAAGGAGTAATCAACACTACTAGCAACCTACTAGCACCAATCTCGGACTTGGGGACAAGAATTGGATACAATAGATGAACTAGGGTTTGGAGATGAGATGGTGCTGGTGAAGATGTTGATGTAGATTGCCCTCTCCCGATGAGAGGAGCGTTGGTGATGATGATGGCGATGATTTCCCCCTCCCGGAGGGAAGTGTCCCCGGCAGAACAGCTCCGCCGGAGTCGTAGATTGGTTCCGCCAAGGTTCCGCCTCGTGGCGGCGGTGTCTCGTCCCGAAAGGTTGCTTCTGATTTTTTTTCTCATCGAAAGACTTCATATAGGAGAAGATGGGCATCAGAGAGCCACCAGGGGGCCCACGAGGTAGGGGCGCGCCTGGGGGCGCCCCACCTCGTGAGCAGGTGTGGGGCCCCGCCTTCATCTTTGGCGATTTATTTTTCTTTATTTATTTTAAGATATTCCGTGGAGTTTCAGGACTTTTGGAGTTGCACCGAATAGGTCTCCAATATTTGCTCCTTTTCCAGCCCAGAATTCCAGCTGCCGGCATTCTCCCTCTTCATGTAAACCTTGTAAAATAAGATAGAATAGCCATAAGTATTGTGACATAACGTGAAATAACAGCCCATAAAGCAATAAATATTGATATAAAAGCATGATGCAAAATGGACGTATCAGGGTGGGGGACGCGCCCATGGGTCAGGCGCGCCTCCCTGCCTCGTGACCTCCTCGGTGATTTCTTGACGTCCACTCCAAGTCCTCCGGATCACGTTTGTTCCAAAGATAACTCTCTCGAAGGTTTCATTCCGTTTGGACTCCGTTTGATATTCCTTTTCTGCGAAACACAGAAATAGGCAAAAAACAACAATTTGCACTAGGCCTTGGGTTAGTAGGATAGTGCCAAAAATAATATAAAAGTGTATAAATAAGCCCATTAAACATCCAAAACAGAATATATAATAGCATGGAGAAATCAAAAATTATAGATATGTTGGAGACATATCACAACACAACGTAAACAGCACCTGCACACAAACAACAACACCTCGCAACCCGATGTGTTAAAGGGGTTGTCAATCCCTTCCGGGGTACGGCGCCTCAAGATAGGCAAACGGACATGAGGTAAATTGTAGTAGATTGATAGATAGAACGCCAAATAAAATAAATAGAGATAAAACGCAGCAAGGTATTTTTATATTTTTGGTTTAATAGATCTGAATAAAAACGCAAAAGAAAAGTAGATCGCAAGGCAAATATATGAGAAAGAAGACCCGGGGGCCGTAGGTTTCACTAGTGGCTTCTCTCGAGAAAAATAGCAAATGGTGGGTAAACAAATTACTGTTGGGAAATTGATAGAACTTCAAATAATTATGAAGATATCCAGGCAATGATCATTACATAGGCATCACGTCCAAGATTAGTAGACCGACTCCTGCCTGCATCTACTACTATTACTCCACACATCGACCGCTATCCAGCATGCATCTAGTGTATTAAGTTCATAGAAAAACGGAGTAATGCAATAAGAACGATGACATGATGTAGACAAGATCCATTTATCTATTGCGGCAGATATAGATATCATCTTTTTATCCTTAGTAGCAACGATACATATGTGTCGGTTCCCTTTCTGTCACTGGGATCAAGCACCGTAAGATCGAACCCACTACCGGGCACCTCTTCCCATTGCAAGATAAATAGATCAAGTTGGCCAAACAAAACCCAAATACCGGAGGAGAAATATGAAGCTATAAGAGATCATGCTTATAAGAGATCAAAGAAAGTCAAATAACTTTCATGGATATAAAAAGATATAACTGATTATAAACTCGAAGTTCATCAGATACCAACAAACACACAGCAAAAAGAGTTACATCATATGGATCTCCAAGAGACCATTGTATTGATAATTCAGCGAGAGAGAGAAAGCCATCTAGCTACTAACTACGGACCTGAAGGTCTACAAAGAACTACTCATGCATCATCCGAGAGGAACCAATGGAAGTGGTGAACCCCTCCGTGATGGTGTCTAGATTAGATCTGGTGGTTCTGGACTCTGCTGCGGCTGGATGAATATTTCATCGACGCTTCTAGGGTTCTGGTATTTTTGGGGTATTTATAGAGCAAAGAGGCGGTTCGGGGGCACCGAAGGTGGGCACAACCCACCAGGGCACGCCAGGGCCTCCAGGTGTGCCCTGGTGGGTTGTCCCCTCCTCGGGACTCCCCCCAGGTGCAACCAGGGCCCATCTTCTTTCTTCTAGCCCAGAAAAAATCTAAGGAAAGTTTCGGGGCATTTGGACTCCGGTTGGAATTGATTTCCTGTGATGTAAAAAACATGCAGAAAACAACAACTGGCACTGGGCACTATGTCAATAGGTTAGTACCAAAAAATGATATAAAATGACTATAAAATGATTATTAAACATCCAAGATTGATAATAAAACAACATGGAACAATCAAAAATTATAGATACGTTGGAGACGTACCAGCATCCCCAAGCTTAACTCCTGCTCGTCCTCGAGTAGGTAAGTGATAAAAAAAAAATTTGATGTGGAGTGCTCTTTGTCAAGTCATATCATATTCTTTTCTTTATAGCATGGATGATGTCTACTACACAACCTTCTTCTTGTAGACGTTGTTGGGCCTCCAAGTGCAGAGGTTTGTAGGACAGTATAAAATTTCCCTCAAGTGGATGACCTAAGGTTTATCAATCCGTGGGAGGCGTAGGATGAAGATGGTCCCTCTCAAACAACCCTGCAACCAAATAACAAAGAGTCTCTTGTGTCCCCAACACACCCAATACAATGGTAAATTGTATAGGTGCACTAGTTCCGTGAAGAGATGGTGATACAAGTGCAATATGAATGGTAGATATAGGTTTTTGTAATCTGAAAATATAAAAACAGCAAGGTAACAAGTGGTAAAAGTGAGCGTAAATGGTATTGCAATGCTAGGAAACAAGGCCTAGGGTTCATACTTTCACTAGTGCAAGTTCTCTCAACAGTAATAACATAGTTGGATCATATAACTATCCCTCAACATGCAACAAAGAGTCACCCCAAATTCACTAATAGTGAGAACAAACGAAGAGATTATGGTAGGGTATGAAACCACCTCAAAGTTATTCTTTCCAATCAATCCGTTGGTCTATTCCTATAAGTGTCACAAACAGCCCTAGAGTTCGTACTAGAATAACACCTTAAGACACAAATCAACCAAAACCCTATTGTCACCTAGATACTCCAATGTCACCTCAAGTATCCTTGGGTATGATTATACGATATGCATAACACAATCTCAGATTCATCTATTCAACCAACACATAGAACCTCAAAGAGTGCCCCAAAGTTTCTACCGGAGAATCAAGACGAAAACGTGTGCCAGCCCCTATGCATAGGTTCATAGGCGGAACCCGCAAGTTGATCACTAAAACATACATCAAGTGAATCACGTGATATCCCATTGTCACCACAGATACGCACGGCAAGACATACTTCAAGTGTTCTCAAATCATTAAAGACTCAATCCGATAAGATTACTTCAAAGGGAAAACTCAATCCATTACAAGAGAGTAGAGGGGGAGAAGCAACATAAGATCCAACTATAATAGCAAAGCTCGCGATACATCAAGATCGTGCCAAATCAAGAACAAGAGAGAGAGAGAGAGATCAAACACATAGCTACTGGTACATACCCTCAGCCCCGAGGGTGAACTACTCCCTCCTCGTCATGGAGAGGGCCAGGATGATGAAGATGGCCATCGGTGAGGGTTCCCCCCTCCGGCAGGGTGCCGGAACAGGGTCTCAGTTGGTTTTTGGTGGCTATAGTGGCTTGCGGCGGCGGAACTCCCGATCTATTCTGTTTCCCGGTCGTTTTAGGGTATATGGATATATATATATATATATATATATATATATATATATATATATATATATATATATATATATATATATATATATATATATATATATATATATGAAGAAATACGTCTGGGAGCCATGAGGGGCCCACGAGGGTGGAGGGCGCGCCCCCCTGCCTCGTGCCTCCCTTGTTGCTTTCCTGACGTGCACTCCATGTCTCCCGGGTTGCTTTCCTTTCAAAAATAACTTCTCCAGAAGGTTTCATTCTGTTTCGACTCTGTTTGATATTCCTTTTCTTCAAAACACTGAAACAAGGGAAAAAACAGGAACTGACACTGGGCTCTGGGTCAATAGGTTAGTCCCAAAAATAATATAAAAGTGTAAAATAAAGCCCATAAACATCCAAGATGGATAATATAATAGCATGAATACTTCATAAATTATAGATATGTTGGAGACATATCAGCATCCCCAAGCTTAATTCATGCTCGTCCTCGAGTAGGTAAATGATAAAAGAAATAATTTATGAAGTGTGAATGCTAGCAGGTGCATAAGTTTGATCACTGATAATTTCAATCACCTTTTCTAGCATCATTATATGTCATAATAGTAGCTCATATCATAAAACTTTGCATGATCAAGTAACAAACTATTCACATGTTAAAGTATAGATCATAAACTTTCTTGAAAACTAACAAACTATGTTCTCAGTCATCAAACAATTGTAATTCATCTTATTTCAGGAAGAGTCTATGTCAGATCTTTGATTCAGAAAACTTCACATACTCAATTATCATTTAGTCTTCCATGATTGCTATCACTCAAAGCATATTTTTAGAAAAAATAGTTTTCATCAAACACAGAGAAAGATAGGGGCTTAATGTTTCGCCTCCCAACCTTTTACCTCAGGGGTAATGTCAACAGTAATAATTCATGCTCAAATATATTTGAATGGCCATATATGCCTAGATCTTTCCATCACATGATTCTTGCCAACTAAAGAGTAGGTTGGAATGAGAAGGAATACTACTAACTCTTGCATAAAAGTAAAAGATAGGCCCTTCGCAGAGGGAAGCAGGGATTTGCAGAGGTACCAGAGCTCGAAGGAAAAACAGAGATGAAAATAATTTTGAGAGGTATGCTTTCATTGTCAACATAACTACCAAGAGTTCCCAATATCTTCCATACTACATACATTATAGGCGGTTCCCAAACAGAAAGGTAAACATTTTTACTCCCCCTCCACCAACAATCATCAATCCATGGCTTGCCTGAAACAACGGGTGCCTCCAACTAACATCAATCCTGGGGGAGTTTTGTTTGCAATTATTTTTTATTTGATTTTGATCTTTTGATCATGGGACTGGGCATCCCAATTACCAGCCATTTTCTAGTGAATGATGAGCGGAGTCCATTCATCGTGAGAATAACCCACCTAGCATGGAAGATACTGCTAGCCCCTAGTCGCTACATGAGCGATTCAGGCATACAAAATAGATTATTATTTGAAGGTTTAGAGTTTGGCACATGAAAATTTACTTGGAACGGTAGATATGGTGGACACTCATGGAAGAAACTTGGTTCAAGGATTTTGGATGCACAAGCAGTATTCCCTCTTAGTACAGATATTTTGGCTAGCAAAGGATTCTAAATAGCAAGCACCACATGTTAGAGGATCCATAACAATATAACTTCTATACAAATATACCCAAGCATAACTCATTATGTTGTCTTCCTTGTCCAATTTTAACTAATTTGCTCAGGTTTGAAAATAATTAATGGGGCTCACAATCATAGAAGATGTCCAAGATAGTATATTTATATGTGAGATCTCTCTTCCGTCAATATTCTTTCATGAATTGTTCAAGTGACCAATACAATGTTTGCTAACCTTCAATAAATTTACCACCTCTACTTCTTATATGTAAAGTCATTACTCCCCATTGGATAAGCATATTAAACATATATAATTTCAGATTTATGACATTCAAATTATTCAACTATTTATTCATAGGATATAAGTGAAGCACACGAGTAAATGACAAACTACTCCAAAAAGATATAAGTGAAGATCAATGAGTAGTTAAATAATTATGTAGCTATATGAAGACTCTCTCTCTCATTTAAGAATTTAAGATCTTGGTATTTTATACAAACAGCAAGCAAAGCTAAATAAAATAAAACGACGCTCCAAGCAAAACACATATCATGTGGTGAATAAAAATATAGCTCCAAGTAAAGTTACCGATGAACGAAGACGAAAGAGGGGATGCCTTCCGGGGCATCCCCAAGCTTAGGCTCCTGGTTATCCTTGAATATTACCTTGGGGTTCCTTGTGCATCCCCAAGCTTAGGCTCTTGCCACTCCTTATTCCGTAGTCCATCGAATCTTTACCCAAAACTTGAAAACTTCACAACACAAAACTTAACAGAAAATCTCGTGAGCTCCGTTAGTGAAAGAAGACAAAACACCACTTCAAGGTACTGTAATGAACTCATTATTTATTTATATTGGTGTTAAACCTACTTTATTCCAACTTATCTATAGTTCATAAACTATTTTACTAGCCATAGATTCATCAAAATAAGCAAGCAACACAATGAAAACAGAATCTGTCAAAAACAGAATAGTCTGTAGTAATCTGTAACTAACACAAACTTATGGAACTCCAAAAATTCTAAAATAAATTGGTGGACCTGAGGAATTTGTCTATTAATAATATACAAAAAGAATCAACTAAATATCACTCTCCAGTAAAAAGTTTTAGCTAATCTCGTGAGCGCTAAAGTTTCTGTTTTTTACAGCATGATCATAAAGACTTCACCCAAGTCTTCCCAAAGGTTCTACTTGGCACAAACACTAACTAAAACATAAAACCACATCTAACCAGAGGCTAGATGAGTTATTTATTACTAAACAGAACCAAAAAGCAAGAAACAAAAATAAAATTGGGTTGCCTCCCAACAAGCGCTATCGTTTAACGCCCCTAGCTAGGCATGATGATTTCAATGATGCTCACATAATACATAAGAATTGAAACATAAAGAGAGCATCATGAAGAATATGACTAGCACATTTAAGTCTAACCCACTTCCTATGCATAGGGATTTTGTGAGCAAACAACTTATGGGAACAATAATCAACTAGCATAGGAAGGCAAAACAAGCATAACTTCAAGATTTTAAGCACATAGAGAGGAAACTTGATATTATTGCAATTCCTACAAGCATATATTCCTCCCTCATAATAATTTTCAGTAGCATCATGAATGAATTCAACAATATAACCAGCACCTAAAGCATTATTTTCATGATCTACTTGCATAGAAATTTTATTACTCTCCACATAAGCAAAATCCTTTTCATTCGGAATAGTGGGAGTTTCATAAGAGACTTGAATATTATAAATTGTTTCCACATTAAAAGAGTAATGTTCAGAAAAGGGTAATCATAATCATGACAAGTTTTATAAGTATAGTCATCACTACTTTTATAGCATAAGTTTCATCACAATAATCATCATAAGTAGCAACTTTGTTCTCATCATAATCGATTGAAACCTCTTCCAAGAAAGTGGATACATCACTAAATAAAGTCATGACCTCTCCAAATCCACTTTCGTAAATATTATAAGATTCAACATCCTCCAAAATAGTGGGATCATTAATTCCTAAAGTTGACACTCTTCCAAACCTACTTTTATCAATATAATCATCATAAGTAGGAGGCATGCTATTATAAATTTGCATATCGAAACTTGAGAGGCCAAAAACATCATCTTCATTAGACATAGCATCCCCAAGCTTGGGCATTTTCATATCACGAGCATAATTACTCTCATCATTAATAGTATAGATAGCACCAATAGTATAGCAATTATCATATTCTTCCAAGCAAGTGCCAAAAATATTTTCAAGATCATAAGAAGTATCATTATCTTCCCAATCATAATCATCACAACAAGCAATAGGCATAACGAGATCATCATCAAGTGCATCATCTTCCACAGTTATTTTTGATTCATTTTCATGAGGCACAACAATAATAGGATCAACATTATTTGGGAGAGATATCTTTTTACCTCTCTTCCTTTTTGTTTTATTCTTCTTCACCACATCATATGTGGGTTCAATCCCCTTTTTGGAGCTCCTTATTAATGAGATTGGTTGAATAGAAGGCTCCTCCTCGTTACCTGATTCATCATAAGAAATAATAGGACAATATTGGGAAGTCTCTTCCCTTTCACTAGTATTCTCTTCATCTTATATTTGTTTTCTTTTCTTTATGTAATTGGCAATATAGGGATTTTCAATGCAATTCACCGCACAATACATATAAATTTCCTCTAGATCAAATTCAAGAAGTTTATAACGGGCAAATTCTGGAAGATAGTTAGTCATACATTTCATTTCTTCATAGCCCATAAGCAAACTAAGTTCATTATAATGTGCAAGGGAAATCAAGTCATCACAATTTTTGGACATGACTAGATCATGAAACAATTTGCATCGGATAGTTAAATGACCCTGTTCATTGCAAAGTTCACAAGTACGGCCAAGAAAATTTAAATTTTTAGCACAAACATCTAGTCTTTCTTGCAACAGTTTAGTTTCTTAATGCTTATTCCTCTTACAATATCTATCTTCTCTATTTAGTGTGTACTTGCAAACCCAATGCACTCCACAAAAGTCAACATGCTTATAAGAGAAATTTTCATCATGACTAGTGCAATCATCATTAGTACCATGGATATTCAAGGAGTTCATACTAACAACATTGCAATCATGTTCATCATTCAAAGATTTAGTGCCAAACATTTTAATGCATTCTTCCTCTAACAGTTTGGCACAATTTTCCTTTCCATCATTCTCACGAAAGATATTAAAAAGATGAAGCGTATGGGGTAAACTCAATTCCATTTTTTTGTAGTTTTATTTTATAAACTAAACTAGTGATAAAAACAAGAAACTAAAAGATTCGATTGCAAGATCTAAAGATATACCTTCAAGCACTCACCTCCCCGGCAACGGCGCCAGAAACTGCTTGATGTCTGCTACACAACCTTCTTCTTGTAGACGTTGTTGGGCCTCCAAGTGGATGACCTAAGGTTTATCAATCTGTGGGAGGTGTAGGATGAATATGGTCTCTCTCAAACAACCCTGCAACCAAATAACAAAGAGTCTCTCGTGTCCCCAACACACCCAATACAATGGTTAATTGTATAGGTGCACTAGTTTCGCGAAGAGATGGCGATACAAGTGCAATATGGATGGTAGATATAGGTTTTTGTAATCTGAAAATATAAAAACAGCAAGGTCACAAGTGGTAAAAGTGAGCGTAAACGGTATTGCAATGCTAGGAAACAAGGACTGGGGTTCATACTTTCACTAGTGCAAGTTCTCTCAACAATAATAACATAGTTGGATCATATAACTATCCCTCAACATGCAACAAAGAGTCACTCCAAAGTCACTAATAGTGAGAACAAACGAAGAGATTATGGTAGGGTACAAAACCACCTCAAAGTTATTCTTTCCAATCAATCCGTTGGGCTATTCCTATAAGTGTCACAAACAGCCCTAGAGTTCGTACTAGAATAACACCTTAAGACACAAATCAACCAAAACCCTGATGTCACCTAGATACTCCAATGTCACCTCAAGTATCCGTGGGTATGATTATACGATATGCATCACACAATCTCAGATTCATCTATTCAACCAACACATAGAACCTCAAAAAGTGCCCCAAAGTTTCTACCGGAGAATCAAGACGAAAACGTGTGCCAACCCCTATGCATAGGTTCATGGGCGGAACCCGCAAGTTGATCACCAAAACATACATCAAGTGAATCACGTGATATCCCATTGTCACCACAGGTACGCACGGCAAGACATACATCAAGTGTTCTCAAATCATTAAAGACTCAATCCGATAAGATTACTTCAAAGGGAAAACTCAATCCATTACAAGAGAGTAGAGGGGGAGAAGCAACATAAGATCCAACTATAATAGCAAAGATCGCGATACATCAAGATCGTGCCAAATCAAGAACACAAGAGAGAGAGAGATCAAACACATAGCTACTGGTACATACCCTCAGCCCCGAGGGTGAACTACTCCCTCCTCGTAATGCAGAGTGCCAGGATGATGAAGATGGCCATCGGTGAGGGTTCCCCCTCCAGCAGGGTGCCGGAACAGGGTCCCGATTGGTTTTTGGTGGCTACAGAGGCTTGCGGCGGCGGAACTCCCGATCTATTCTGTTTCCCGGTCGTTTTAGGGTATATGGATATATATAGGCGGAAGAAATACGTCAGGGGAGCCACGAGGGGCCCACGAGGGTGGAGGGCGCGCCCCCTGCCTCGTGCCTCCCTCGTTGCTTTCCTGACGTGCACTCCAAGTCTCCCGGGTTGCTTTCCTTCCAAAAATAACTTCTCCAGAAGGTTTCATTCCATTTCGACTCGCTTGATATTCCTTTTCTTCAAACATCAAACAAGGGAAAAACAGAACTGCACTGGCTCGGGTTAATAGGTTAGTCCCAAAAATAATATAAAAGTGTAAAATAATGCCCATAAACATCCAAGATGGATAATATAATAGCATGAATACTTCATAAATTATAGATACATTGGAGACGTATCAATGGACATTTGGACTTTTATGTGATTCAAAACAATAGTCTAGTTTTGACATAATAATTTAGATACTCAAGCATATCAACAAGCAACCATGTCTTTCAAAATATCAACGCTAAAATAAGTTATCCCTAGCCCATCATGCTCAAACATTGATCCATTCATGAAACACACTTGAATATTAGCTACACCCAATACTTAAGTACGATCATATTGCCTCTTAGTTGGTGCTTTTATAAGAGAAGATGGAGACTCAAATTCAAAAATAAAAATTGCATAAAGTAAAAGAAAGTCCCTTCGCAGAGGGAAGTAGGGATTTGTAGAGGTGCCAGAGCTCAAAGCGAAAAATTAGAGATAAAAAAAATTTGGGAGGTGTATCCATCCCACCAACGAAAACAACTTAGAGTTCCGAACACTTTCCATGCTAGATATGCCATAGGCGGTTCCCAAACAGAAAATAAAGTTTATTCTTTTTCCACCATACTTTCACTTTCCATGGCTAACCGTATCCACGGGTGCCCTCCATACCAACACTTTCTAAGGAATTTATTATTTGACAACATAAAGTAAATTCATTTTTTTTGCATTTTGGGACTGGGCATCCCTAAAACCTTTGCCTTACTCTCGTGCAATGACAAGTGATTAAACACTCATCGTGAGAATAACACATCCAGCATGGAAAATATTAGCCACCCGTTACCGTTCCACGAGCGAAACAAATACACAAAAGAGAAGTTTATTTTGAAAATTAGAGATGGCACATGCAAATTTGCTTAAAACGGCAAAAGAATACCGCATATAGGTAGATATAGTGGACTCATGTGGCAAAACTGGTTTAAAGGATTTTGGATGCACAAGTAGAGGTAATACTTAGTGCAAAATGAAGGCTAGCAAAAAGATTGAGAAGCGACCAACCAAGAAACGAATAATTTCGTAAAGAAATCATTATGCATAAGTAACTCCGAATAATGCACCATAAGTAGGATGTAATTTTCATTGCATGATTATTGACTTTCGTGCATGCATAGGGAATCAAAAACCTTAACACCAATATTCTTACTAGAGCATAATTACTCATCAACATAACTCACATATCACATCATCATATCTCAAAACTATTACTAAGAATCAAGTTTATTTTGTCCAATGATCTTCATGACATTTTTTACTTTATCCTTCTTGGATATCTATCACTTTGGGACTAATTTTCATGTGTTGCTTTTCATAAGCTCAAACAAATATAAGTGAAGATCATGAGCATACCAAATTTTATTTCTCTTAAAATAATTTTAAGTGAAGCAAGAGAGAATTTCTTCAAGATTTTACTAACTCTCAAATAAATCTAACTGAAGCAAGAGAGCATTTCTTAAAAAATAACAAGCACACCGTGCTCAAAAAGATATAAGTGAAGCACTAGAGCAAGTCCTAGCTCATAAAAGATTTAAGTGAAGCATAGAAAGCAATTCTAACAAGTCATGATATAATTTTGGCTCTCTCAAATAGGTGTGTACAGCAAGTATTGATGACTTAAAAAACAAAATAAAACAAGAAAAGACACATATCATACAAGACGCTCCAAGGAAAACACATATCATGTGATGAATAAAAATAAGCCTCGAGTAAAATACCGATAATTGTTGGAAGAAAGCGGGGATGCCACTCGGAGGCATCCCCAAGCTTAGTTGGTTGCTCATTCTTTGATAATATCTTGAGATGCCAGGGCATCCCCAAGATTAGGTTCTTACATCCTTCCTTCATCCGTCGTAAGATAACTCAAAACTTGAAAACTTCAATCACACAAAACTCAACAAAACCTTCGTGAGATCCGTTAGTATAAGAAAGCAAACTACTACTATAAGTGTTGTATCAAACCAATTCATATTTTGTTTTTGTATTATATCTACTGTATTCCAACTTTTCTATGGCAAAAACTCATCAAGGAAAACCATAGAGCCATCAAAATAAGCACACAACACAAAGAAAACAGAATCTGTCAAAACAGAACAGTCTGTAGTAATCTGATACTTCCAAATACTTCTTTAACTCAAAAAATTCTGCAAAATTAGGACGACCAGGGTAATTTGTATATTGATCTTCTGCAAAAAGAATTGGCATTTTATCGCGTTCTGGTGATTTTTAACAATTATTTTCGTGAGTACCAAAGTTTCTGTTTTTTCAGCAAGATCAAACAACTATCACTCAAGAAGATCCTAAAGGCTTTACTTGGCACAAACACTAATAACATAAAAAACACAATCATACCAGAGACATAATTGTGTAAACACTTAAGAACAGAAAGCAAAAGCAAAAAATAAAATTTATTCATTGGGTTGCCTCCCAACAAGTGCTATAGTTTTACGCCCTTAGCTAGGCGTAAGGCAAGGATCTAAGTTTTGTCATCTTTGGTTCGAGATCCATAGGATTCCCTCATGATTGATTCATAAGGTGACCTGATTTTTGTTATAGGAAAGTGTTTCATACCCTTCCTCAAAGGAAATTGGAACTTGATATTGCCTTCTTTCATATCAATCACGGCACCGATAGTGCGTAAAAATGGTCTACCAAGAATAATTGGGCAAGACGGATTGCAATCAATATCAAGAACAATAAAATCTATGGCCACATAGTTCCTATTTGCAAGAATAAGAACACCATTAATTCTTCCCATAGGCTTTTTAATAGTAGAATCCGCCAAGTGCAAAATCAAAGAACATTCTTCAAGATTGGTAAGACCAAGCACATTACATGAAGATTTCGGAATAGTAGAAACATGATACGTCTCTGTCGTATCTACTTTTCCAAACACTTTTGCCCTTAATTTGGACTCTAACTTGCATGATTTGAATGGAACTAACCCGGACTGACGTTGTTTTCAGCAGAATTGCCATGGTGTTATTTTTTTGCAGATATAAAAGTTCTCGGAATGACCTGAAACTTCACGGAGAATATTTTTGAAATTAATAAAAAATAATGGCGAAAGAATCAAGGTCAGGGGGCCCACACCCTGTCCATGAGGGTGGGGGCACACCTACCCCCCTGGGCGCGCCCCCTGCCTCGTGGGCCCCCTGGAGCTCCACCGACCTCAACTCCAACTCTATATATTCACGTTCGGGGAGAAAAAATCAGAGAGGAGAATTCATCACGTTTTACGATATGGAGCCGCCGCCAAGCCCTAAACTCTCTCGGGAGGGCTGATCTTGAGTTCGTTAGGGGCTCCAGAGAGGGGAATCCGTCGCCATCGTCATCATCAACCTTCCTCCATCACCAATTTCATGATGCTCACCATCGTGCTTGAGTAATTCCATCGTAGGCTTGCTGGACGGTGATAGGTTGGATGAGATTTACCATGTAATCAAGTTAGTTTTGTTAAGGTTTGATCCCTAGTATCCACTATGTTCTGAGATTGATGTTGCTATGACTTTGCTATGCTTAATGCTTGTCACTAGGCCCGAGTGCCATGATTTCAAATCTGAACCTATCATGTTTCCATGAATATATGTGAGTTCTTGATCCTATCTTGCAAGTCTATAGTCACCTATTATGTGTTATGATCCATTAACCCCGAAGTGACAATAATCGGGACCACTACCGGTGATGACCGTAGTTTGAGGAGTTCGTGTATTCACTAAGTGTTAATGCTTTGGTCTGTTACCCTATTAAAAGGAAGCCTTAATATCCCTTAGTTTCCAATACGAGCCCGCTGCCACGGGAGGGTAGGACAAAAGATGTCATGCAAGTTCTTTTCCATAAGCACGTATGACTATATTCAGAATACATGCCTACATTACATTGATGAATTGGAGCTAGTTCTGTGTCACCCTATGTTATAACTATTGCATGAGGAATCGCATCCGGCATAATTCTCCATCACCGATCCAATGCCTATGAGCTTTTCACATATTGTTCTTTGCTTAGTTATTTTTCCGTTGCCACTGTCACAATTACTACAAAACTGCTGACGTTACTTCCATACTACTTTGCTACTAAATACTTTGCTGCAGATATTAAGTTATCTAGGTGTGGTTGAATTTACAACTCAACTGCTAATATTTGAGAATATTCTTTGGCTCCCCTTGTGTCGAATCAATAAATTTGGGTCGAATACTCTACCCTCGAAAACTGTTGCGATCCCCTATACTTGTGGGTTATCAAGACTATTTTATGGCGCCGTTGCCGGGGAGCATAGCTCTATTCTTTTAGTCACTTGGGATTTATATCTTCTGGTCACTATGAGGAAGTTGAAAGACGAAAGAACTAAGATTTTTTCCTCAACTACGAGGGGAGGTAAGGAACTGCCATCTAGCTCTGCACTTGATTCACCTTCCGTTTTGAGTAAGCTTGCGACATCTAAACCTGCTTCTGCTATTAATTCTGATATGTCGCATGTTATTGATGATGCCACTTCTGCTATGCATGATACTTATGATGAAACTACTTCTATGCTTGATACTGCTGTGCCACTAGGTGAATTTCTTGATAAACAACTTGCTAGGGCTAGAGAGAATGAAATTATTGAAACTGATAATTTTGATGAAAGTGATGATGAAGATTCTCCCCCTAGATATGAATTGTCTGTCGTGCCTGAGGGTTATGTTATGGATGAAGAAACTGCTAGAGACTTTCTTGCTTGCAATGATAGGAGTGATCTTAAGAAATTATTAGCTAAGCTGAAAGAAAAATCTCTGAATGCTAGAATGAAATATGACCCTGCTTTTGCTACTTCACCTATCTGCGTTACTGATAAGGATTATGATTTCTCTGTTGATACTGAGATAATTACTTTGGTTGAATCTGATCCTTTCTATGGCTATGAATCTCAAACTGTTGTGGCACATCTTACTAAATTAAATGATATAGCCACCCTGTTCACTAATGATGAGAAAACTCGCTACTACTATATCCTTAAATTATTTCCGTTCTCATTAAAGGGTGATGCTAAAACATGGTTTAATTCTCTTGATCCTGAGTGTGTGCGTAGTCCCCAGGATATGATGTATTACTTCTCTGCTAAATATTCCCCCGCTCATAAGAAACAAGCTGCCTTAAGGTAAATATATAATTTTGTGCAAATTGAAGAAGAGAGTCTCCCGCAAGGTTGGGGGAGGCTTCTCCAATTACTTAATGCTTTGCCTGATTATCCTCTCAAGAAAAATGAAATACTTGATATCTTTTATAACGGACTAACCGATGCTTCCAGAGACCACCTGGATAGTTGTGCTGGTTGTGTTTTCAGGGAAAGAAAGTTGATCAAGTTGAATTGCTATTGAATAATATGTTGACTAATGAAAATAATTGGTCACTTCCTGAACCAACTCCTAAGCTAACTCCGAAGAAAAGGGGTATTCTATTTCTCAGTCCTGAAGATATGCAAGAGGCAAAGAAATCTATGAAAGAAAAGGGTATTAAAGCTGAAGATGTTAAGAATTTACCACCTATTGAAGAAATACGTGGTCTTAATCTGCCGCCTGTTGAATAAATACATGGCCTTGATAACCCGACACAGGTAGTAAAGGTAAATTCTCTCTATAGATTTGATGAAGGTGATATTCCTCGTTATAAGTCTGCTAGCCAATGCTTAGATGAGTTTGATAATTTTATTGTTAAACAAGAAAACTTCAATGCTTATGTTGGTAGACAATTGAAACGTAATGCTTATATGATTGAACGCTTGAGTGATTATATGTCTAGTGTTAAAGGTGAACTTAAACTTATCAGTAAACATGCTTCTATGGTTACCACTCAAGTAGAACAAGTGCTTAAAGCTCAAAATGATTTGCTCAATGAATTAAATTATAAGAAGAATGATAATGTTGTTAGAGTTATGACTAGAGGGGGTAAAATGACTCAGGAACCTTTGTATCCTGAGGGACACCCTAAGAGAATTGAGCAAGATTCTCAGAGAACTAAAGTAGATGGACCTAGTACTTCTAAGAGAAAGAAAAAGAAAAATGATAGGACTTTGCATGCTTCTAGTGAACCTGTTGTTGACACACCTGAGAATCCCAATGATATTTCTATTTCTGATGCTGAAACACAATCTGGTGATGAACATGAACCTAGTGATAATGTTAATGATGATGTTCATGTTGATGCTCAACCTAGCAATGACAATGATGTAGAGATTGAACCTGCTGTTGATCTTTATATCCCACAATCAAAGAATCAACGTTATGATAAGAGAGACTTTGTTGCTAGGAAGCACGGTAAAGAAAGAGAACCATGGGTTCAGAAACCCATGCCTTTTCCTCCTAAACCATCCAAGAAAAAGGATGATGAGGATTTTGAGCGCTTTGCTGAAATGATTAGACCTATCTTTTTTGCGTATGCGTTTTACTGATATGCTTAAAATGAATCCTTATGCTAAATACATGAAAGATATTGTCACAAATAAGAGAAAGATACTGTAAGCTGAAATTTCCACCGTGCTTGCTAATTATACTTTTAAGGGTGGAATACCTAAGAAACTAGGAGATCCAGGAGCACCTACTATACCATGCTCCATTAAAATAAACTATGTTAGAACTGCATTATGTGATCTTGGAGCCGGTGTTAGTGTTATGCCTCTCTCTTTATATCATAGACTTGATTTGCATAAGTTGACACCTACTGAAATATCTTTGCAAATGGCCGATAAATCAACTCCTATACCTGTCGGTATTTGTGAGGATGTGCTTGTTCTGGTTGCAAACGTTACTATTTTAACGGACTTTGTTATTCTTGATTGAAAGCACAAGTGCTCCCCAGGTGGTTTTGGTAATTAATGACAACATATCTCTTGTTGGACTAACACTTTTATCTAGTATGTTTCAGATAAGTTCAACAATGGAGTGGCATGGACTAAAGGATGTGGGAACTCCTTCAAGATGCTAAGGACAAAGGATTGGCTAAAGCTTCAAGCTCAAGACTCTTCATTTTACATTTTAGTGATCCAAGATCACATTGAGTCTATAGGAAAAGCCAATACTATCAAGGAGGGATAAGGTGTTGCTTAATGAGCCTCTTGCTTCATGTGCTTAGTGATATGCTCCAAATACCCTCAACTACTTTCCCACTTCCACACATATGTCCTAAACCTAAAGTCAAACTCGGCCCCACTGATTCTTTCTATCCGGCGCCACCGAGTTTGGGTGTCTTAGCCACTGCCACAAACCCTAGGCAAATCGGTCTCACCGATAGGGATCTCGGTCTCACCGAGATGGGGTTGTAATCTCTCTGTGTATGTCCATTATCAAAATCGGTCTCACCGAGTTTGAGCAATCGGCACTACCGAGATTACAATGCAAACTCTCTGGTTAACTTATTATCAAAATCGGTCCCACCGAGTTTGATAATCGGTCAAACCGAGTTTGCCTGACCAACTCTCTGGTTAGCTAATTACCAAAATCGGTCCTACCGAGTTTGTGTAATCGGTCTCACCGAGATTACGTTATGCCCTAACCCTAACCATATCGGTCCTACCGAGTTGCATTTCGGTCCCACCGAAAACCCTAACGGTCACATTATTTGCTAAATCGGTCTGTCCGAGTTTTATGATTCGGTCCCACCGAGTTTGGTAGATTGTGTGTAACGGTTAGATTTTGTGTGGAGGCTATATATACCCCTCCACCTCCTCTTCATTCGTGGAGAGAGCCATCGACCGAACCTACACTTCCAAAGATCCTATTTCGAGAGAGAACTACCTACTCATGTGTTGAGGCCAAGATATTCCATTCCTACCATATGAATCTTGATCTCTAGCCTTCCCCAAGTTGCTTTCCACTCAAACCCTCTTTCCACCACATCCAAATCCTATGAGAGAGAGTTGAGTGTTGGGGAGACTATCATTTGAAGCACAAGAGCAAGGAGTTCATCATCAACACACTGTTTGTTACTTCTTGGAGAGTGGTGTCTCCTAGATTGGCTAGGTGTCACTTGGGAGCCTCCGACAAGATTGTGGAGTTGAACCAAGGAGTTTGTAAGGGCAAGGAGAACGCCTACTTCGTGAAGATCTACCGCTAGTGAGGCAAGTCCTTCGTGGGTGTCGGTGTACTAGAGTAGGGGTACCCTAGTATCCCGAACTTGTGCACGGCAGCAGCAGACACCAGCTGCAAGGCTTGCCAGGTGACCGCCACGGTCCTCCGTGGTTCCTTTGGAGCCATTCAAGAACAAAGTATTTAAGCCAAGGAGACAAGACCCCGGCAAGAGGAGCTTGCCGGGAAGGCCAACCAAGGCACCTAGGAGACAAGGCCCCGGCAAGAGGAGCTTGCCGGGAAGGCCCGGTGAGCGACAAGCTTCCGGACCGACAAGGCAATAACCGCGGCAAGGCGCTTGCCGCGGCAGACTACCACTCTTTTCCTCCGCTCCAGCACATCCACCAACGTGTCGCCATGGGACCATTCCAGGCGCGCGTGGCAAGAGGCTGTGCGGCCAGCGGAGCGCGATGGCAAGCGGCGCTGACAAGATGGCCATCTTGGCAAGCGGTGGCGCCCCTGACGGTCCCTGTTTGCACTGTTTGGGCGACGTGGACGGGCATTTAATGCCTTTGTCCCCTGCCATCAGGGTTAGGTATGAATACACTGTACAAGTAGCTGTACCAACCGCATCCCTTTTCTATTTTTGCCCTTGTCTATGTTGCCACCTGTCGGTGACCCCTTGAGCCTATAAAAGGAGGCCCATGCGCAACGTATAGGGGGGGACGGACGGTTCGAAGCCAGAAAACACCTACGCTAGGTCTCGTTAGCAGCTGGTGCGTACTGTAGCATTCAGCGCTCCCTAGCAAGAACTCAATACACTCAAACAAGCAGCAGAGGAGTGTTATCTCTCGGAGAGCTCCGGCTGGGTAAACTGCTCGTGTGCCGCCTCGATCTGCTCTTCGTCGACCTCCGCCCCCACCGAACCAAAAGGGGCTCGGTCCGCCGGTCCCATAGGTGTTCGTGGGTCAGATCAGTTTCCCCCGACATCTTTGGCGCGCCAGGTAGGGGGAAGGAGAAGATAATGGTGTGGACCAAGCATCGCTCGAGGAAGTTTCGCCTTACCAGGAAGCAAACGACAGAAAAGCTAAGTTGCTAAAGTTTGAGCAATCAGCTTTTAAATTTTTAAGTTATCTTCCTCGAACGACCGTACTTTGTATGGAAAACCTGTGCGCGGAGGAACCAACTCGTAGCTAGTTGCGCCCTTACTTTGTTTCGAGTCCGCTCAACAACTTAAGTGAGCTGCAACTAGTTGCGACAAGGTTGCTTGCCGGAGGCGGCACCGCCAGCAGGCTGCTGACGTCCCGCACTCAGCGCTCGCGGCTAAGGTGCCCGCACCGGCAAGTTCCCTAAAAGCGTAGGGCAAAAACATACAAAGGAAGAAATCAAGTAAAGGAAATAACATTGCAATCACTGCCCGAGATAGAGTTATACTACAAGATAGCTTGTCGCAGCTCTAATAGATTGTTCTCCTAACATGACCAGCAGCGACAAGGAAAAGATAAAATGGGCGGCCTAATCTACGCGATCGCCATCAACCCTCTTGATCCCGCTCACCCTGTCCACAATGGGTGCGACAAGGGTCTTGAGCGCCTCCACATCAGCATCCGGCGGCAAGGACTTGAGGACGTTGGTGAAGCTAAGGCCTGGATTGCGGAAGGCCACCTTCATCAGCATCTTCTGGAGAGCTCCCGCACAGATCTGGCGCGACTCCTTGGCCAGCTGCTTTAGGATCTCTTCCCAGAGTCGCTGGAGAGTCGTCACCACGCCCTTGAAGAACAAGCTGAGCTTCGCGCTGGGTTGGAGGTGCTTGTCGGAGGAATATCCAAGATCCACCATCCCCACCTCCGCCAGCTCCCTGTCGATGGCGGCGGCAACATTCACGAGACCCTCGGTCCAGTGCTCCACATTCTCTCTGAAGGTGTTCAGGCGGCAGAGCACTCGCCAGCCAGCCCTCGTCGGCCTTGATCTTCTCCAACAAGGCCACCTCCCGCTCCCTGGCGCCCTCCAGCGTCTGAGTCAAGGTGGTCAGCTTCAACTCAAGATCTGCGTTGGAGTCCTTGGCGGCGCTGAGTTCCTAGCTCCTCTCGGCGAGACGGCCCTGCAGCTCACCAAGAGTGTAGGCGTCCTTCTCGCGCTCATGCTTGAGTGCAGCAAGCTTCTCGCCGCTCTCCTTCAGATTGGCCTCCAGCTGCGTCACTTTCGTTTCCAACTCCTTCTTGGCGGCCTCGGCAGCTGCGGCAGCATCCTTTGCTTCCTTGAGAGCCCCGCCAAATGTCTGCTCGCGCCTGGCGAGATCCTCCTCGTGGCTGTCGAGATTGACCTTCCGCTGCGCCAATTCGCCTTCCTGCGCAGACAGCTTCTCGGCGGCAAGCCTTTGTTGCTCTTCAGCTTCAGCCTTCTCGAGGAGGAAGGCTTTGCGCTCCTCGGCGATCTCCTCCCGCTCCTTTGCCAGGGCCCGGAGAGCTTCCTGATTAAGGCCCCGGAGCTCCTCTGCGCGCTTCTCAATGTCCGCTCCCGCCTTCGCGACAAGCACTTCCCGGGATTCCAACTTGGCTTGTCGGGCGCGGTAGAGCGACAGCAGCTTCCGCAGCAGCTGCTCCTCCTCAGACTCGCCGCTGCTGCTGCTTGGCGCGTCGACCAGCGTCAGCCCAGCAGAGGCGAGCAGCTCTTCGTCAAAGGTCTCTCCTTCGACCGAGCCACAGAGCTCGGCGCCTGGGGAGCTTGATGAAGACGCCATCACCGGCCTTCAAATAGGCGCCGGGCTGGGGCTCTTCGGAGCCTGATGCTGCAGCGGTGGCGGAGGGATCGGCGGTCGGTGTAGCGCTGGCGCTCCTGCGGCCTCGGGGCCGTCGGTCTGTCGCGGACCCTCGCCACCTCCTCTGCGGCAGCAGCCTTGGCGGCCTCTTCGCCGGCGGGCTCATCAGCGCCAGCCTCTTCCTCAATGGCGGCGACGTCGTCAATATTGCCGCGCGCGTCCTCCTCGCCGGTGACCTCAGTCTCCATTGGCTCTGCGGCAGATGGAGCTGACGACCGAAAGAGAAAGAATAGTCAAGCAAATATTCAAAAAGAAAAATCAGAAGATCAGAAGAAACACAAGGGAAGTTTTCAAGCGAGGAGATTACCTGTGCTAGGGTCTACAGTCATGGTCTCCGCCGCCGGGGGATCGCTGGTGCTGTCCCTTGCCGGAGAACTGCCCCTTACCGGAGAAGCCTCCCTTGCCGGAGAACGCTCCCTTGCCGGGGGATCCTCCCTTGGCGGTGTAGTCGAAGCAGATGGCGCGTCGGGAGCGGCTTCCGGGCACTCTTAGTGAGGCTGCTCTGCTCCTACACAAACCGACAATCAGATATCAACAAAGAAAGAGCCCCTGTGCACGCCTAACAGCAAGAAGTAAACCGTATACTTACTCTGGGGGCTGTGCTAGGGGCTGCTTTGAGGAAGAGTTGCCGCGTCCGGCAAGGTGGTCTCGGGCGCGCCTCCTGCTGCCGCGGTAGGATCGTCCTCGATGACAATCACCGGGGCCTTGGCTCTCTTCGACGCTCTCTGGGCCAGCGTCCTGAAAAGGAAAGGGTTCAGCGTGAAGCAAATCAGATACAAGACGAAGCAACAAATTGAAGAACTACAAGTACAGCAAAGAATCTTACTCTTCTTCTTCTTCCTCGTCGGAGCTGAGCGCGGAGAGATCAAATTCAGGCTCGCCTCCGGTGCGACGAGGCGGAAGAGTGGGTTCCCTTGGCCGCTTGGCGGGAGCAGCAGCGGTGGTCTGGGAGGGCCCCGCTCCAGTTGCTGCGGCGGCGTGAGGTGCTCCCGCGGCAACAGCGCTTGCCGCGGTGGAGCGCGTCGCGCGGCGCAACAGCTGTTGGCCCGTCTGCCGCCCCGCTACGTCTCCAGCCTTGCGGAGACGCCTTCTTGGTGGAGCTGGGGGCTCCGCTCGCGGCAAGCTGCTTGAAGGTGGGGAGGACGCGCCCTCGGCGAGCTCGCCGACTTCGGCTTCGTGCTCGCAAGCTCCTCCTCGCCGGCAAACTCCCTTCGCTCGACAAGGCTTGCCGCCTCTGCTGCCTCTGCCTCCTCCACGGTGAACCCAAACTCGCCCGCGGCAGCAGATGCTGACGCCTCTTCCAGCCTGGTGGCGATGCGCTGCATCTCGTCGTCAGTGGTGTCGCGGGTGAGGCCCCTCTGCTCGTCGGGGCGGACCGGCACCTCTACCAGGCTGTCAAAGAACTCCCGCACGACGTCGTCCGCAGGCTCTTGCCAGGTTGGGACAATTCCATGCGAGTCGCACAACGGCATCATTGCACGGATGCGGTCAAGCGAGGAATTGTTGCACAACGGGACGATGCCCCTCGGCAGCCTGAACATCTCGGGATGATCAGGATCAGGCTTGAACAGCTCTAAGAGCATCGCGTCAAGTTCCAAGACTGTGAAGTTGAAATTAAGGCCCGGGCGCAGCCTCATGATATCTACCGCGTTCTGAAACTCCCAGGCGGGTCTCCTCCTATCCTGCAAGGGGGCGATGCGGCGGCGAAGGAAATCTGCGCCAACGGTGCCTACGGTGAGCCCGGCAAGTCTAAGGCGAAGGATTCGGGTGACGGCAATTTTCAGCCTAGCGTCTTCCGGAGCCAAGTTACTCCAATCGTTGCCGCGCACTATTGGGGTTTGACGCTGGGCGGTAAAGGGCTGCGGGTTCTCCTCAACAATCCAACACCAATCTGCCCTCCATTCCTCCCACTTGCTACGGAGCTCTCCTTCCAGATAGGCTTCCTTCTTGCCGATCCTTGAGATCCAAGCGATTCCTCCGGCAAGAGGCTCTCCTCCCTCAACTCGAGGCATGAAGAAGTGGCGGAAAAGAGCTACGTTGGGATGGACTCCGACAAAGTTTTCGCAGAGGTATGCGAAAACTGCCATGGTCAGGACAGCATTGGGGGTGAAGTCAAGGAGGCGGAACCCGTAGGTGTTCATGATAACGCAGAAAAATTCAGAGAAGGGCGGGCAGAGCCCGTAATAGAAGAAGAGCGCGAAGAAAGGGTACCCAGTTGGAGCTAGTTCCGAGGCGGCAGCTGGGAGTACCTTCGTGCACGGATGCGCTCGCGTCTCCGTCGACCAGAAGAGGTAGTAGTACTCCCTCAGCTCCCTCTCGGCGAGCTGAGGGGGGAAGATGGCCCGCTCCTTTCGCAGCGCCGCAAGCCGCTGCGCCTCGGCCGACTTCACGGCCTTCCCCTTGTCGGCTTTCGGAGCCATGGTGGAGGTGGTGGAGGAGATCGGCGGCGTTGGTGGTGCTGGTGGCGATGGGGGGCGAAGCGCTGCTCTCTTCAGCCTTGGGAGGAGGGGGGAGCAGCGGTGGTTTTTCGAGATTGGACAGCAACTGGCGAGGTGGGCGGACTGCCCCTGTTTCCCCTGCTTATAAAGAGGGAGGGGGCGGATGTTCCGCTTTTCCGAATAAAGAAACCCCCACGATCTCTCCCACGATGCCGCATTCGACGCGTGCCGTTCGTGAAGGACGTGGTGGGTCCGGAGTGGGTTATGGCGTGACCCAGGCCGCGCGTGCCCGTGCCCTGTTTTGGGCCTGACCCAACAGCGCTCGGCACCGTGTGTGGCCCAGGCCCGGGGGCTCCTGTCGGTGTACTAGAGTAGGGGTACCCTAGTATCCCGAACTTGTGCACGAGCAGTTGCAGCACCCCGCGGCAAGGCTCGCCAGGTGACCGCCACGGTCCTCCGTGGTTCCTTTGGAGCCATTCAAGAACAAAGTATTTAAGCCAAGGAGACAAGACCCCGGCAAGAGGAGCTTGCCGGGAAGGCCAACCAAGGCACCTAGGAGACAAGGCCCCGGCAAGAGGAGCTTGACGGGAAGGCCCGGTGAGCGACAAGCTTCCGGACGCGACAAGGCAATAACCGCGGCAAGGCGCTTGCCGCGGCAGACTACCACTCTTTTCCTCCGCTCCAACACATCCACCAACGTGTCGCCATGGGACCATTCCAGCGCGTGGCAGAAAGAGGTCTTGACCAGCGGAGCGCTTGGCAAGCGGCGCCGACAAGATGGCCATCGTGGCAAGCGGTGGCGCCCGACGGTCCTGTTTGCCTTTGTTTGGGCGACGTGGACGGGCATTTAATGCCTTTGTCCCCTGCCGTCAGGGTTAGGTATGAATACACTGTACAAGTAGCTGTACCAACCGCATCCCTTTTCCATTTTTGCCCTTGTCTACGTTGCCACCTGTCGGTGACCCCTTGAGCCTATAAAAGGAGGCCCATGCGCAACGTAGAGGGGGGGGGGGACGGACGGTTCGAAGCCAGAAAACACCTACGCTAGGTCTCGTTAGCAGCTGATGCGTACTGTAGCATTCAGCGCTCCCTAGCAAGAACTCAATACACTCAAACAAGCAGCAGTAGGAGTGTTATCTCTCCGGAGAGCTCCGAAGCTGGGTAAACTGCTCGTGTGCTTCGCCTCGATCTGCTCTTCGTGCGACCTCCGCCCCCCACCGAACCAAAAGGGGCTCGGTCCGCCGGTCCCATAGGTGTTCGTGGGTCAGATCAGTTTCCCCCGACAGTGGGCGACGGCCATGGTGGGATAGACAAGGTTGCTACTTCGTGGACCCTTCGTGGGTGGAGCCCTCCGTGGACTCGCGCAACCGTTACCCTTCGTGGGTTGAAGTCTCCACCAACGTGGAAGTACGATAGCACCACCTATCGGAACCACGCCAAAACATCCGTGTCTCCAAATTGCGTTTGAATCCTCCAATCCCTTCCCTTTACATTCTCGCAAGTTGCATGCTTTATTTTCCGCTGCTCATATACTCTTTGCATGCTTGCTTGCTATATGTTGTGAATGTTAAACTTGTGCCTAAACTCCACTCAAACTTTAAAGAAACTTAAAAACTGCAACTTTGGTACTTAGTGTCTAATCACCCCCCTCTAGACACCTCTTCTCAAGGTCCTACAAGTGGTATCAGAGCATTGGTCTCCATTGCTTTGGTTTAATCACCATTGGAGGAAGATGGATGAGTCTACTTTGGGGAGTCTTAGTCATAGAGTGCCTATTCTTGATGGAGAGTATTTTCGTGAGTGGAAAAATGAGATGCTTGTTATTTTCAATCAATATCATTTTAACAAGTACATTGCTAGTCCTTGTGCACCTTGTGTTGATCCTATGCATCCTACCCTTGATGAAGCTATTGACATGACTAGGAATCTTAGAACTGTTAATCTTATCACTAGAGGCTTGCCTAGAAACTTGATTAGAATCTTGCCTACTTTTGAGTGTGCCTACACTATATGGAAATTTCTTGAGGAATGCTTTCCAAATTATTCCTTGAAAAATCTAGATGAGATTCTCTATAAATCTATTACCTTGAGTAAGATGAATACTAGTGATCCTATGTTTGGTGATCGTCTATTTGAGCTTACAAACCTTATGCGTGCCAAAGGAAATGTTGGTATTATTAGTGACATTATTTTCGAAGCTATAAGAATTCATAAGCAAGATATGTGTCAAACTCATTCTAATGAATCACCCTCTCTAGGATTTGATCCACCACATGACGATGTTGAACACGGATACTATGATGAGGATGATGATAGTGAATTCGATCTTGATGATGCAATGAGACACTTTGGTCTTATGGCAAATCTTCGTTGATATATGTCAGGAGGAAAGGAATGGGTTCTTGATAGTGGATGTACCGATCACATGACCAGAGATAAAGACATGTTTCGTGAGCTTGCTGAAAATGATGGTCCTCGAAAGTTTGTCACTTTCGGTGACAACTCAAAGGGTAAGGTGGTTGGCCTCGGTAAGGTGGCCATCTCACATGATAGCTCCATACAAAATGTTATGCTCGTTGAATCTCTTGGTTACAACTTACTTTCAGTATCTAGACTTGCTGATTTCGGTTTCAATGTTCTATTTACTGAAGTAGATTGCCAAGTGTTTCGTCGAGATAATCATAAAATGGTCTTTACTGGTGTGCGTAGAGGTGATCTATACATCGTTGATTTCACTAAAAAGGCTCAACCTAAAACTTGCTTCATTGCTAAATCCTCAAAAGGCTGGTTATGGCATAGATGATTAGGTCATGTTGGTATGCGAAACCTTGACAAGCTTATTAAGGGAAATCATATCCTTGGAGTTAATGATGTCATATTTGATAAGGATAGACTTTGCAGTGCTTGTCAAGCAGGTAAACAGGTTGGAGGAAGGCATCCCGTGAAGGACATCATGACCACGAAGAGGCCACTCGAGCTACTTCACATGGATCTCTTTGGTCCCAACTCTTACAAGAGTCTCGGTGGAAATTCTTTTGGTCTAGTTATAGTTGATGATTTTTCCAGATTTACGTGGGTGTTCTTTCTCGATGATAAATCGCAGGTCCAAAAGATCTTCAAAAACTTCACTAGGAAGGCCCAACACCAATTTGAAGTGAAGATCAAGAAGGTTCGCAGCGACAACGGAACGGAGTTCAAGAACGCAAATGTGGACACCTTTCTTGACGAAGAAGGGATTTCACACGAGTTCTCAGCTACGTACACACCTCAACAAAATGGAGTTGTTGAGAGGAAGAACCGGACGCTCATCGAAATGGCGAGAACGGTGCTTGATGAGTACAAGACGCCGAAGCAGTTTTGGGCAAAAGTGGTTGAGACAGCTTGTCATGCAACAAATCGCTTGTATCTTCACAAGCTACTCGGCAAGACGGCATACGATCTACTCACCGGTAACAAACCCCAAGTTGGATACTTTCGAGTATTTGGCTCAAAGTGCTACATTCTTGATAAGCATCGTCGTTCTAAATTTGCTCCTAAGTCTCATGAAGGTTTCCTGCTAGGTTATGGCTCAAACTCTCACACTTACCGTGTCTACAACAATTTCACCCGAAAGGTTGAAGAGACGGTAGATGTGAAGTTTGATGAATCTAACGGCTCGCAAGTAGAGCAATTGCCAATTGATGTCGGAGACAAAGATCCTTCGGAAGCTAACCAAGACTTGTCTATTGGAAAGGTCCGTCCAACGGAGGTGAAGGAGAGTACCTCGTCCGTCCAAGTGGAAGCTTCTACTTCACGACAAGGTGAACCAAGAGTTGATACGGAAGCATCCACAAGTGGGACACACCAAGATGAAGAAAACGAGGAAGTGCATCAAGATGAACATCAACAACCTCCTTCTCCACCTCGACAAGAGAACGCCAATGCCAACAATGAAGAAGGCCAAGAAGAAGAACAAGATGAAGAAGATGTTCAACGAAGACCCAAGCAAAAGCTTTCACAAGTTCGAGCAAGAATTGCTAAAGACCATCCCGTCGAGCAAATCTACAATGACATTCAAACCGGGAGAATCACTCGCTCTAAAACTCGTTTAGCTAACTTTTGTGAAAACTATTCTTTCATCTCTAGCATTAAACCTATGAAGGTTGAAGAAGCATTGGAAGATCCGGATTGGATAAATGCCATGCATGAAGAGCTACACAACTTTGAGAGGAACCAAGTTTGGACATTGGTTGAGAAGCCCGACAACAACCACAACATCATCGGTACCAAATGGGTGTTTCGCAACAAGCAAGATGAAGATGGACAAGTAGTTCGCAACAAAGCACGTCTAAATGGCCCAAGGCTACACACAAGTCGAAGGTATGGACTATGGTGAGACTTACGCCCCCGTTGCTAGACTTGAGTCCATTCGCATCTTACTTGCCTATGCTAATCACCATGATATCACCTTGTACCAAATGGACATTAAAAGTGCTTTTCTAAATGGTGAAATAGAGGAGGAAGTTTATGTTAAACAACCTCCCGGCTTTGTCAATCCTAAGAAACCCAATCATGTTTACAAACTTCACAAAGCTCTTTATGGACTTAAACAAGCTCCTAGAGCATGGTATAAATGTTTGACCAAGTTCCTTATTGAAAAAGGCTTTGAAATTGGGAAAATTGATTCTACTCTTTTTACTAAAAGGGTTAATGGTGAACTCTTTGTGTGCCAAATTTATGATGATATTATATTTGGTTCAACTTACCCTCATTTTAGTGAAAAGTTTGGGAAGCTAATGTCGGAGAAGTTTGAGATGTCTATGATGAGTGAAATCAAATTCTTTCTTGGTTTGCAAATCAAGCAAACTAAGGAAGGTACTTTTGTCTCGCAAACGAAGTACACTAAGGACTTATTCAAGAAGTTCAATATGCAAGAATGCAAAGGTATGACTACACCCATGCCTACTAGTGGACATCTTGACTTAACCAAAGATGGTGAACCGGTTGATCAAAAGGTTTATCGCTCTATGATTGGTTCATTGTTATATATATGTGCTTCACGTCCCGATATTATGCTAAGTGTGTGCATGTGTGCACGATATCAAGCTGCCCCTAAAGAATGTCATCTTAAGGCCGTGAAAAGGATAGTGAGATACTTAATCCATACACCAAATTTTGGCATTTGGTATCCTAAGAGGGCCTCTTTCGATCTTGTTGGCTATTCCGACTCGGACTATGCCGGAGACAAGGTTGATAGAAAGTCCACTTCGGGTACTTGTCAATTTCTTGGTAGATCTCTTGTGTCTTGGTCCTCCAAGAAACAAAACTCGGTATCCTTATCCACCGCCGAAGCTGAATATATTGCCGCTGGTTCATGTTGTGCTCAATTACTTTGGATGACCCAAACTCTTAAAGATTATGGGATATATGTGAGACATGTTCCATTGCTTTGTGATAATGAAAGTGCTATCAAAATTGGTCATAATCACGTGCAACATTCTCGAACTAAGCATATTGAAGTTCGTCATCATTTCATTCGAGATCATGTTGCTAAGGGTGACATTGATCTTAAGCATGTTCGCACCGAAAAGCAATTAGAAGATATATTCACTAAACCTCTTGATGAGAAAGTGTTTTGCAGGTTAAGAGGAGAATTGAACATCATTGATGCTTCAAACTTGGAGTAGAAACTCCATTGGATACATGCAAGACATGAGCTTATGACTAATCCTTGATATTTCTCTTAGGATGAAAAACTTATGTCTTGGATATATTTGTATCTTGCATGTTATCTAACCCATGTAGGTACTTGGTTGAATCAAATTCCATGAGGTTGAAACCTACTCATATCTTGAGCAATCTCTACATCACCAAGTCTCTACACAAGGTGGATGAAGACAAGGAAGCACGAAACCATTCAAACATATCCTTTGACAAATTCTATGTTGAGTTTCATGATTGTCATTTTTGGATATACAAGTGCTCTTCCTTGCAAGAACTAACCCATGTAGGTAGATGGACTCAAATTCCAAGTGGTGCTCCAAATTCTTGATGAGCTACATCAACCTTGAGCAACCCACGCAAGTTCAACTACATGGACAACACCACCAACCAAGGTATGTTATTCCATCTTAGAAGCTTTACTCCAAGTCATGAGTTAAAGCAACTCAACAAGATGTGAATACATCAAGATGCTTAAACGAAAAATGGCAACCCCATTTTGAGCTTAAACGATGAGTATGGCCTATAATCAAGTGATCTCACTTGACTCCTAAGTCAATATACTCTAACATAGGTGACTTTGTCGCCGACCATCTCTAGATGAAGTTCTCCTGTGTTCTTTTCTGAGTTTTTGCATTTGTCTCATGCATCTGAGTTTCCCTTCTTTCAAAAAAAACTTCATCTAGATTTCTTTCTGTTTTCTCTGCATTTTCTGCATCAAATTCCTTGCACATCTTTCAGATTAATTCCTTGCAAATCTTTGTGAGATCTTACTAGTCTAGTGAGCTGAGGTGACAAGTGTTCTCTCTGCGATGAACTCAGTTCAACCGATTTGTTGTTTTCGGTGCAACCGAAGCCTACAACTCGGTGCCACCGATTTCATAACAGGAAGAACTCATTGCCACATATTCTGTGTTTCTTCTTGTGACGCCCGGATAATCATGCTACAGTAATCCCACGCTAATCATGCCACATCACCTCGGTTACTGTTGCTAAACCTCCCAATGATTCGAAACCGTTTCAACATTTAAATTCTAAATATGTCAAACAACAAACGTTTTCAAAAGTTGAAACTAAAATGTTCGGAGTGGGCCAACTAATGCATAATTAGTAATGGTGGAGAAACCACATTGTTACAAAAGGTTTAAATGCAATTAGGCAATTAAAACAGTAGTGAAAACAATTAACCAAATGCCTATTGAATTTATAAAGTGCTAAGACTATTTTATTTTGGGTTAAGAATTAATCTCACAAGAGTTTGTTGATACATACAAATTTAGGCACTAGTGGTAATTTTATAAAACTAAAATTAAAAGAAACTACAAAAAGGAAATAAAACAAAAACAAATAAATACAAAAAGGAAGGAAAACCCCGGGGCTCGGCCCAAAGAGCCACCAGCCCCTTGCCAGGCCAACCCAATGAGCCCAATCGGCCACCCCACTCTCCATAACCCGTGGAGACCAAACCCTAACCCACTCGCTCCCACTCCTCCCCACATCGCCACTCCTCTCCCCTCCCGATCCGATCTGGATCGGGATGGCTCCCCACCCCTCTCGCTCCCCATCCCCCGTGATCCAGAACTGGATCGGGCCGAACCCCGACGCTGGAGCCTGCTCGCCGGCCCCCGCCCTCATTCCCCCCACGTTCTCTCTCTCCCACTCCCGATCCAATCGGGACCGGGATCGATCCCGCTCGGCGCTACCCATCACCGCCGCCCGAAGCCACCTCGCGGCACCCATCCCCGGCGCCGCCCCGCCCTGTCACCGCCTCCTCCTCACCTCACCCCCAACGCCCGTCCGCGCGCCGCCCCCGATCTGGATCTGGGACTCGGTCCCGACGCCACAGCCGCTTGGAGTTCCCCCTCGCCGGAGCCACGACGCCGCAACCTCGTCCCTTTCGTCGCTCGTCTCCATCCTCCTCCCCAAAGGCTCCATCGAGCCACGCCGACCCCCCTTCGCGCCAACGCTGGTGAGGCCATCGGCCTCCGCCTCCCCTCGGCCCCTTTCTCTCCCCCTCGCGGTCCTGCCTTGACGCCTTCGCACCCCGCCCAGCCCGCTGGAGTGCCGTGTCGCGCTCACCATGGTCGTGCAAGGAGTTGCGCCTGCACGCACTTGCCCCCAATCCCATACTGCTCCGGGCCTCGCCCGACTTCTCTGGCAGCGCCACGCTACTGCCTCGCCGACCTCGGGTCCTCATCCGCCCCTACGTTGCGCCTCGACCGAGGTCCTCGCCCTTGTTGTCATTGGAGCGCGCCATGCGTTCAGCCACCAAACCGTGGCCTTAGCCCTTTGCACATGGGGCCGACCCATTTAAAAAGGAGAATAAAGAATTGATAATAAGTAAATAAAATATTAATTAATTAGTTAATTAAATTAATTAACTTAATTAATTAGGTTCGATTAAACTAATTAAAATCTATTACCCTAATAACCTAGTTAGACTAAATTAACTAGTTAGTTAATGTAACGACCAATGACGGGGGCCCACCCCTGTTGACGATCAAACGTTGATGGTCAGCAGGACCCCCGACCCACTGTCACCTCGGTACACTTCGTACGCAGAGCTGGGTGCACCTAGCATTTAGCTATTTAATTTCGAATTAAATTAAATCCAGAAAATCTAGAAAATGATTAAATCTTTATAAATTAATATAAAATAATCTATAACTCGGATGGAAAAAGTTTGTACATGAAAATTGCTCAGAACGACGAGACGATTCCAGATATGCAACCCGTTCGTCCGCCACACACCCCTATCATATCAAACTCGCAACTTTCGCCCTCTGGCTCCTTTGCCTGAAAACGCGAAACACCGGGGATATTTTCCCAGATGTCTCCCCCCTTCACCGGTATCACCTCATACCGCGTTAGGGCACCCCTAGCACCGATACTTGTCATGTCATGCGTCGCTATGCATCTGTTTGCTTAAGTATTTATTGTTTCTTCCCCCTCTTCTCTCGCTAGACACCGAGACCGACGCCGCTGCTACCAGTACGACTACGGTGTTAACGACCCCTCTCTCTTGCCAGAGCAACCAGGCAAGCCCCCCCTTTGATCACCAGATATCGCCTACTCTTCTCTATACTGCTTGCATTAGAGTAGTGTAGCTTATTACTTGCTTCGATTAATCCTATACTCTTGCATAGCTCGTCCTTGCTACTCATTTGTTACCTTTACCGCTATCCTCTTCGCTTAGTATAGGATGCTAGTGTTCCATCGATGACCCTACACTCTTGTTCGTCGCCATGCTATACTCTTTGGGCTGTGATCACTTGGGAGGTGATCACGGGCATATACTATATACTTTACATCTGTTACATTACCTGTGATACTGATTCGGAGATGGGGGTGAAAGGACGGTGGCTCCATCCCGGTAGAGGTGGGCACAGGTTCCCGACGGCCCCGATCGTTACTTTGTGGCGGAGGCGGCAGGCAGGTTGAGACCACCTAGGAGAGAGGTGGGCCTGGCCCTGTTCGGCATTCGCGGATACTTAACACGCTTAATGAGATCTTGGTATTTGATCTGAGTCTGGCCATTGCACTAACCAACTACGCGGGAACAGTTATGGGCACTCGACATCGTGATATCAGCCGAAGCACTTTGTGACGTCAGCGACTGAGCGGCACGCGCCGGATTGGAACGTAGGCCTGCTCTTCTATTAAGGGGGCTAGTTCTGCTTCCGGCCGCCGCATAGCGTCTTGAGGTGTGCTAAGGCGATGGGCCCAGACCCCTGTGCGCTTAGGTTTAGACCGGCGTCTTGACCTCTCTGTTGTGCCTAGGTGGGGCTGCGGCGTGTTGATCTTCAGCGGTGGGCATGACCCAGAAAGTGTGTCCGCCCAAATGGGATCAAGCGTGTTGGGTTATGTGGTGCACCCTGCGGAAGTTAATCTATTGAATAGCCGTGATCTTGATAATGTGACGACTTGGAGTTGTACCTTGACCTTATGACAACTAGAACCGGATACTTAATAAAACACACCCTTCCAAGTGCGGATACAACCCGGTGGTCGCTCTCTCGTGGTTACGAGGAGGGTATCACCGGTAGGATTATTGCTATGTGATGCTACTTGGAGGACTTGATCTACTCTACGCTACATCTTTGCAAGGCGGAGGCTGCCGAAGCGTAGTCTTCGACAAGATTAGCTATCCCCTCTTATTCGGCATTCTGCAGTTCAGTCCACCGATATGGCCCTTTACACATATATCCATGCATGTGTAGTGTAGCTCCTTGCTTGCGAGTACTTTGGCTGAGTACTCACGGTTGCCTTGTTCCCCTTTTCCCCTTTCTTTACCCGGTTGCTGCGACCGACGATGGAGCCCAAGAGCGACGCCACCGTCGATGGCGACTACTACTTGGGGCGCCTACTACTACGTGCAGCCCATGAACGACGACCAGGAGTAGTTAGGAGGATCCTGAGCAGGAGGCCTGCGCCTCTTCGATCTGTATCCCGGTTTGTGCTAGCCTTCTTAAGGCAAACTTGTTTAACTTATGTCCATCTTGAGATATTGTTGCTTCGCTGACTTCGTCTATGATCGAGCACTTGTATTCGAGCCCTCGAGGCCCCGGCTTGTATTATGATGCTTGTATGACGTATTTATGTTTTAGAGTTGTGTTGTGATATCTTCCCGTGAGTCCCTGATCTTGATCGTACACATTTGCGTGCATGATTAGTGTACGATTGAATCGAGGGCATCACAAGTTGGTATCAGAGCCGACTGCCTGTAGGAATCCCCCTTCCAACTCCTTGGCCGAAGTCGAGTCTAGACTTTACAAAACTTTTACTAACATGGCTGTGCGGCCCATGGGCCCACGTCGCCATTGGGTGGTATTAGGATCTTTTACTCCTCGACCTTTACTCTGGGATTCTGAACGCTCTTCTAATCGGGTTAAACGATTTTTATTAAAATCTAACTTTAGGTTCTCGAAAATACTTTCTCCCGGAGAGGCCCTTCAGTCTAGATGATCACCGACTGCACCAGAAGATATCGGAGATACTCTTTGATATTCTCTCGAGACCTTGTGCCCATCACTTTTGCTATTCCCGACCACCGATAAATCCGTATGGAAAACTACTTACACTTGCCATACATACGATCATCCCCCATTGATCTTGTTATTACAAGATACCCCGAAGTTTTCTCTATTGTTCCGAGAATACTTTGTGCCTACTGCCTAGCAGTTCTTTGCCACATGAATACCCTCTATGGATAATTCCTCACACTTATCGAGTATCCATTCTTTCACCGTTGTTCATGTGTTTCACAATGGTCTTCGAAATACTATTCAATCCTCCAAAAATCCTTAGTAGCTTATTGCTCTGCAATACTTGTCTGCTTGCATTGTGGATGCTTTCCATATGTCTGGCAATATTCGTTAGTATCCCTAGACACTGTCATTTTGATCCTATTGATTCAACATGAGTGCGAATGCACGCAATCATCAGTTGATCCTTTTAAATTATCTTTCCGACTCAGACGTCATTTTAAACATGAGCTTGATCTCGATCAATCAAATTGTTGTTGATTTTACCCCTAAGCTTACTCAACTTATCCATCCTTAATCAGAGCGTTTGCTTCTGATCCTTTGATTTGGTAATCATAATTCCTTTACATGTGAGCTTTGAATTAGTCAGTTGCTTCTATAATCCAATGCCTTCGCATTGTTTCTTCCTCTAGTTGTGTGCCAATACTCACATCAGTTTCACTATGGACCGTCGGATCCTTTGTTGAAATATCATCCGACAAAGTGTCCTTCAGATACAAAAACCTCGAGAAGTTCTTTCCACGATACATAATGCCTTAGGTAAATTGTATCCTCTGCTTTCTCAACCATGCTCGCCTTGAGCTTGAGTTAATTACTTCTAAAGATTCGGTATATGATTATAAGATGCCCGATGGGTTGAACCTATGCCTTCCTTAATATGTGTGAACTCGAAAGTTTTCACGAGTCGTACTCTTACGGTATTTTGCGGATAAAATTTCAACACTACAACTTCATTGAACGCGAGAAGTGAATGAAAGGTTGTGCATTGGAGAAGTGGAGTCGACCTTGAACTTTGTGTTCATGCCCATGGACACGATGTAGAACTTATCATGAAAGCTTCTCTTAAATTAAGTATTCCCTTGGTATAAGTTCATCTTATATCTGGGGTCTGGCCTTTTGCAATCGTGGTTCCGACCATGTTCTCCTTTAAATACCATTTCTCGTGCAAGTTTAAGAACTTGACTTCTGCAGAGCAATACCCAATCCAACCTCTATTTTGATCTTCCTCGAGTATTAACCTCATGTATCTCGAGAACTATGTTGCTTCCTGTGAGTCTTCATCTAGTATTGCTTCTCACCGATCTCGGATTCCCCCCAGGTTCTGAGTTATTAGTCACTCGAGAACACCGATAAGTGAATCGATTCCGCACTCCGATTCAATAACTCTAAGTAATTCTTGTTTCTTACGAGTTTAATAATCCTTCAAGTCATTCCTAGCCTTATCGGCTATATCATTATCGTGCAAACTTCTAACTGTGCTACCTGGTCCTTCTTCCCGGTGCACACAATTTTCGACGATGAGCTAAGCTTACGTCGATCTCCCTCGTCCTATCAGTTCGCCTTGAACAACAATCTTGATTTCAAGTTTGTGTCCTACCCATGGTTCCAATAACCTTCCGCTACCTCATTCCTTTGACTTGATGTCGTCACTGATTGATTACATCTTATTGAAATCTCTCGACAAATTTGTCGTGGTCATCGTCAACATTTTGACTCCTTCCAGGATACCAATCAAATTCATGATGATGAGTACCACCCTCGTCCCTTGGTAATTTGAGTTACCATCGACAACATCCTTGCCTTCCTTCCGTCACAAACTTATTCCTGTTATGGATGCAACTTGCAATCCAGCTTGTCTTATGTTCTACCTTGAAGTATTACTATCTCTAATGTCGAGGATGTTGTGAGAATTTCACCACCTCTTAAGAAATTCTTGTTGCAGCGATGCGTCTCGCCATCACCATTCTTTCTTGGTCCCCGTGTTGGTTCTAACCAGGATACCAACAGATGAACGGTGCTATTTGGATTCTGCCTTTCTAGCAACCCTATTGCTTTGAAGTTAATGGTCGGTCGTTCATTCTTAGACATTTGATTATTGAATCACCATTCCGACGTTGGTTGTGCAACCCAGCCCATATTTCGGGTGCACCTTTCAACCAATGTTTAATTGTGTATGTTTTCCTCGAGCATACGTCATTATACCATTTGATCTGACAAATGTTATCTCCTTGTTCACATAATTGTGGAAATCCATCTTTTGTTAATCTCGATGAATTGTCGCTGATTCCATCGGCCACCTCCTCATCCTCTCGTTGGGTTACCGATGAACTCTTGTTTCGGAACTGGCTTCCATAGTTCATCTCCCGAGAATCTTCGATGTCATCTCGTCAATTTGTATCGCACCTTTTCTCCTCAAGCATCGTGAGTTTGAGGTATCCTAACACCGATCAGATCTGAATCTCGGTCAGATATGATGGTTGGAACATATATCCAAGAGTTATAACCTTTGGTCTTTTATGATCCAGCAAGGTGATGTCATGCCTAGCACACCGGCGGAGGACCTCTGCTATAATTTCTTTTTAGCAAGGTTAACCATTCTTTCATGAGGAAATCATAGGACTTATTCTATGAGTTGTTCATGATGGATGCCTTGTGTGTCCAAAGTCCGAACTTTGCTTAAAGACCATGTCAATGCTATCTTGAAGCATGTATGTGGTACTCCTATCATCAATAAGAACACTTCCAACACAATGCTAAATGTTTTCTTGCTCAATTATCCAAACACCGTTGTATGGGTTATGTCATGAAATTCCTCTCCCCTTACCTAAATGGTTTTCTACATTATATCCTGTCATGAATATCATGCTCTGTTTATCCTTGGGAAGGATATACCCGTGAATAATGTGTTTAAACACATTTTCCTTTCCATTGTTCTATTTAATCTGATGATCACCTTTTCCTTTCCATTGTTTTTTTAACCTTTCTGGTGATCTATATGATCTAAGCAGTAATATTTTGCTGCTTATGTAAACACCTCGGTGTACAACTTTGTCAGTAAGACCCTGTTAGTATTGTTGATGACATTCCAGTAGCCACCGATGGACGAGAACCTTGCCTATTGGTCCGCCTCGTTCAACGAGCAGGAAAATGGTTCTCTTCGTCCCTCGCCCTTGGTACCGATGTTGTTGCCGACATAACCGACAGACTATCCTCTGACCTGCCTTGCTTACATAATCGTGCAAGATGTCACCGCCCTTCCTACTTTTAACCCACATGGTGGGCCCATAACCCACAGTTCCACAGGATCAAAACCTGACTCTCCTGCACCCCCCTGTTCCCAAGGTTGTTCCTCGCGTGTGGCCTCGTATGTAATTCACGAGCCATCTTCCGAGGGATCATCAAATCTATTACCGGACACAATACTTATTCCCGATTGCTTTGAGCCCCTTTCACGCCCTGTTTCAGGCATCGAACGGTTGCCTGCTCGCTCGAAACTTCCCATGAAACCTCATTACCTTGCTCTCGATATTTTCTTAAGTTTCAATTCGAGAGTTACGTTCTGCCACCTTCCCCGATGTTATCGGCCAAATAGTCAACCTTGTAGAGGTCTGTTCTTTCGGAATAACCACCCTTTATTTTTTTCGTAAGAACGATGGAGATCCTGAAGAAAGGACGACAATTTCATCATGATGCGTTGAAGCAGAGGACTGAAGACACCAATATAATGGATTGACCTCTTCGAGAAAAGCAACCAAGACCGAGGAGATCCGTTAGAATTTCGTAACTAGACTTTCCCCTCCTTAAACACCTCTTAAATCTCGGGACGAGATTTCTTGTAGTGGAGGACAATTGTGACACCCGGATAATCATGCTACAGTAATCCCACGCTAATCATGCCACGTCACCTCGGTTACTGTTGCTAAACCTCACAATGATTCGAAACCGTTTCAAAATTTAAATTCTAAATATGTCAAACAACAAACGTTTTCAAAAGTTGAAACTAAAATGTTCGGAGTGGGCCAAATAATGCACAATTAGTAATGGTGGAGAAACCACATTGTTACAAAAGGTTTAAATGCAATTAGGCAATTAAAACAGTAGTGAAACAATTAAACAAATGCCTATTGAATTTATAAAGTGCTAAGACTATTTTATTTTGGTTTAAGAATTTATCTCACAGTAGTTTGTTGATACATACAAATTTAGGCACTAGTGGTAATTTTTATAAAACTAAAATTAAAAGAAACTAAAAAAAGGAAATAAAAACAGAAAACAAATAAATACAAAAAAAGGAAGGAAAACCCTCGGGGCTCCGGCCCAGCAGGCCACCAGCCCCACTGGGCCAACCCAGGCCCAGCCGGCCACCCCACTCTCCATAACCCCGTGGCGACCGAAACCCTAACCAACTCGCTCCCACTCCCTCCCCACATCGCCACTCCCTCTCCCCCTCCCGATCCGATCTGGATCGGGGATGAAACCCCACTCCCCCTCTCGCTCCCCATCCCCCGTGATCCAGAACTGGATCGGGCCGAACCCCGACGCCGGAGCCTGCTCGCCGGCCCCCGCCCTCGTTCCCCCCACGCTCTCTCTCTCTCCCCTCCCGATCCAATCGGACCAGGATCGATCCCGCCCGACGCTACCCATCACCGCCGCCCGAAGCCACCTCGCGGCACCCATCCCCGGCGCCGCCCCGCCCTGTCACCGCCTCCTCCTCACCTCACCCCCAACGCCCGTCTACGCGCCGCCCCCGATCTGGATCTGGGACTCGGTCCCGACGCCACAGCCGCTTGGAGTTCCCGCTCGCCGGAGCCACGACGCCGCCGGACCGCAACCTCGTCCCCGTCGTCGCTCGTCTCCATCCTCCTCCCCAAAGGCTCCATCGAGCCACGCCGACCCCCGCCGCGCTAACGCCAGTGAGGCCATCGGCCTCCGCCTCCCCGGCCCCTTTCTCTCCCCTCGCGGTCACCACGCCGGGCCTTGCCTTCGCGCCCCAGCCCGCACGCCGCACGGAGCGCCGTGTCGCGCCGCCATGGCTGCGTCGAGGAGTTGCGCCGCACGCACTGCCCCCAATCCCATCTTGCTCGGGCCTCGCCCGACTTCTGACGCTTGCATGCCTTGCTGGCCTCGCCGGCCTTCGGGGTCCTCATCCGCCCCTGCGTTGCGCCTCCTGACCGAGGTCCTCGCCGCCAGTGTCGCGCTGGGAGCGCCCGCGTGCGTTCCCAGCCACCAAACCGTGGCCTTAGCCACTGCACATGGGGCCGACCCATTTAAAAAAGGAGAATAAAGAATTGATAATAAGTAAATAAAAATATTAATTAATTAGTTAATTAAATTAATTAACTTAATTAATTAGGTTCAGTTAAACTAATTAAAATCTATTACCCTAATAACCTAGTTAGACTAAATTAACTAGTTAGTTAATGTAACAGCCAATGACAGGGGCCCCACTCATTGACGATCAACGTTGGTCGCCAACGAGGACCCCGACCCACTGTCGACCTACGGTACATACGTATGCAGAGAGTGGGTGCACCTAGCATTTAGCTATTTAATTTCGAATTAAATTAAATCCGAAAATCTAGAAAATGATTAAATCTTTATAAATTAATATAAAATAATCTATAACTTCGGATGGAAAAACTTTGTACATGAAAATTGCTTAGAACGGCGAGGCGATTCCGAGATCGCAACCCGTTCGTCCGCCACACACCCTATCATATCAAACTCGCAACTTTCCCCTCCGGCTCCTCTTCTGAAAACGCGAAACACCGGGATATTTTCCGGATGTTTCCCCTTCACCGGTATCACCTCATACCGCGTTAGGGCACCCTAGCACCGATACTTGTCATGTCATGCGTCGCTATGCATCTGTTTGCTTAAGTATTTATTGTTTCTTCCCCTCTTCTCTCGCTAGACACCGAGACCGACGCTTGCTGCTACCCAAGACGACTACGGTGTTGACGACCCTCTCTCTTGCCGAGCAACCAGGCAAGCCCCCTTTGATCACCGGATATCGCCTACTCTTCTCTATCTGCTTGCATTAGAGTAGTGTAGCTTATTCTTGCTTTCGATTAATCCTATCTTCTTTGCATAGCTTTGTCCTTGCTACTCTTGTTGTTACCTTTACCTACTATCCTACTGCTTAGTATAGGATGCTAGTGTTCCATCGGTGACCCTACACTCTTGTCCGTCTGCCATGCTATACTCTTCGGGCTGTGATCACTTGGGAGGTGATCACGGGCATATACTATATACTTTACATTTGTTACATTACACCGTGATACAGTTCGGAGATGGGGGCTGAAAGGACGGTGGCTCCATCCCGGTAGAGGTGGGCACAGGTTCCGACGGCCCCGATCGTTACTTTGTGGCGGAGCGACAAGCGCAGTTGAGACCAACTAGGAGAGAGGTGGGCCTGGCCTGTTCGGCGTTCGTGGATACTTAACACGCTTAACGAGATCTTGGTATTTGATCCGAGTCGGCCATTTGGTCTATACGCACTAACCAACTCTGCGAGGAGCAGTTATGGGCACTCGACGTCGTGGTATCAGCCGAAGCACTTCGTGACGTCAGTGACTGAGCGGCATGCGCCGGATTGGAACGTAGGCCTGCTCTTGTATTAAGGGGGCTAGTTCTGCTTCCGGCCGCCCACGCAATGTGCAGGTGTGCTAAGGGCGATGGGCCCAGACCCCTGTGCGCTTAGGTTTAGACCGGCGTGCTGACATCTCTGTTGTGCCTAGGTTGGGCTGCAACGTGTTGATCTTCCGCGGCCGGGCATGACCCTGGAAAGTGTGTCCGCCCAAATGGGATCAAGCGTGTTGGGTTATGTGGTGCGCCCCTGCAGGGAAGTTAATCTATTCGAATAGCCGTGATCTTGATAACAGGGCGACTTGGAGTTGTACCTTGACCTTATGACAACTAGAACCGGATACTTAATAAAACACACCCTTCCAAGTGCGGATACAACCCGGTGGTCGCTCTCTCTCGTGGTTACGAGGAGGGATCGCGGGTAGGATTATTGCTATGTGATGCTACTTGGAGGACTTGATCTACTCTACGCTACATGCTTTGCAAGGCGGAGGCTGCGAGCGTAGTCTTCGACAAGATTAGCTATCCCCTCTTATTCGGCATTCTGCGATTCAGGTCCACTAATATGGCCCTTTACACATATATCCATGCATATGTAGTGTAGCTCCTTGCTTGCAGTACTTTGGATGAGTACTCACGGTTGCCTTGTTCCCCCTTTCCCCTTTCTTTACGGTTGGTGCGACCAGGCGATGGAGCCCAGAGCGAGCGCCACCGTCGATGGCGACTACTACTGGGAGGCGCCTACTACTACGTGCAGCCAGCGGACGATGACCGGGAGTAGTTAGGAGGATCCCGAGCAAGAGGCATCGCCTCTTTCGATCTGTATCCCAGTTTGTGGTAGCCTTCTTAAGGCAAACTTGTTTAACTTATGTCTGTACTCAGATATTGTTGCTTCCGCTGACTCGTCTATGATCGAGCACTTGTATTCGAGCCCTCGAGGCCCCTGGCTTGTATTTTGATGCTTGTATGACTTATTTATGTTTTAGAGTTGTGTTGTGATATCTTCCCGTGAGTCCCTGATCTTGATCGTACACATTTGCGTGCATGATTAGTGTACGATTGAATCAGGGGTGTCACACTTCTGATCCAGCTCCACTCAATGAATCTTGTCCTCTACAAGCATCACATTTTTATCATTGCTTTTTGTTGTGACTCAAGGATCAAACCCATTCATGACAAATTCCAGAGGGGAGAGAGAGATTACATCTTTATCAAGCCCTTCTTGGAAATTGATGTCAAATGGGGGGAGAGAGAGAGAGAGATCACATCAAAGCTTATCATTTAGAGAGAGAGAGATCACACCAGAGAAGGAGAGAGAGATCCTTCAGGGGAGAGAGAGATCTCCAGGGGGAGAGGATACTTAAGTAGAAAGTATTTCTCAAGGATCCCAGATGCTTGGTGTTCAAGAGGAGAGATGTCCACATGTCTTCTTGAGGGGAGAGACATTTTCATATGATCTGTTGTGCTAAATTCTGCATTAGCATACATTTGCTCTGAACTTTAGCTCGATCATCATTCATATCTTTCACTCTGTTTTCCTTCACTCTGATTTTCTGTTCCCTATCTTCTCCCGGTATCCCATGTTAGATTCAGGGGAGCAAGACATCTAAGGAAAGAGATCATCTAAATTCATTGCATATCTTTACTCTTGGGGACATGTCTAATCCAATGTGGTACTCAAGACTCACTCTCTACATGTCATCCAGTCTTGGTATTCTTGTGGTTTCTTCCGTTTGCTCGGCTAGTAGATGCATCTGTGTTATCTAACCTTGTTTACGCAGGTTCATTCCATCCTAAGCCAACTCAAGACCACAAGGTAAGTATATGCATCACAATCATGTGTATGAGGAATTCTTCTGATGTACATACTGTTTGCAAGAAGGACTCATGGGCATGAAGGTATTCTCTTTAATACTTTTTGCTCGATGCATATAGCCAAGATACATGTAATACATTGCTGCTCTATCATGGTTATGCTATCACATGCTTCTATATTTCATATACACATGATTGCATACATGTAGGGGAGCCTATGCTTGTTACATGTCTTTCCAAAGCTTTACTTGCTATTCTTTATATCTTTATCTAAAGCTTTGATGTATGTTGCCATCAATTACCAAAAGGGGAGATTGAAAGCACAAGTGCTCCCCGGTGGTTTTGGTAATTAATGACAACATATCTCTTGTTGGACTAACACTTTTATCTAGTATGTTTCAGATAAGTTCAACAATGGAGTGGCATGGACTAAAGGATGTGGGAACTCCTTCAAGATGCTAAGGACAAAGGATTGGCTAAAGCTTCAAGCTCAAGACTCTTCATTTTACATTTTAGTGATCCAAGATCACATTGAGTCTATAGGAAAAGCCAATACTATCAAGGAGGGATGAGGTGTTGCTTAATGAGCCTCTTGCTTCATGTGCTTAGTGATATGCTCCAAATACCCTCAACTACTTTCCCACTTCCACACATATGACCTAAACCTAAAGTCAAACTCGTCCCCACTGATTCTTTCTATCCGGCGCCACCGAGTTTGGATGTCTTAGCCACTGCCACAAACCCTAGGCAAATTGGTCTCACCGATAGGGATCTCGGTCTCACCGAGATGGGATTGTAATCTCTCTGTGTATGTCCATTATCAAAATCGGTCTCACCGAGTTTGAGCAATCGGCACTACCGAGATTACAATGCAAACTCTCTGGTTAACTTATTATCAAAATCGGTCCCACCGAGTTTGATAATCGGTCAAACCGAGTTTGCCTGACCAACTCTCTGGTTAGCTAATTACCAAAATCGGTCCTACCGAGTTTGTGTAATTGGTCTCACCGAGATTACTTTATGCCCTAACCCTAACCATATCGGTCCTACCGAGTTGCATTTCGGTCCCACAAAACCCTATGATCACATTATTTGCTAAATCGGTCTGACCGAGTTTTATGATTCGGTCCCACCGAGTTTGGTAGATTGTGTGTAGCGGTTAGATTTTGTGTGGAGGCTATATACCCTCCACCTCCTCTTTATTCGTGGAGAGAGCCATCGGTGAACCTACACTTCCAAAGCATCCTATTTCGAGAGAGAACTACCTAATCATGTGTTGAGGCCAAGATATTCCATTCCTACCATATGAATCTTGATCTCTAGCCTTCCCCAAGTTGCTTTCCACTCAAACCCTCTTTCCACCAGATCCAAATCCTATGAGAGAGAGTTGAGTGTTGGGGAGACTATCATTTGAAGCACAAGAGCAAGGAGTTCATCATCAACACACCGTTTGTTACTTCTTGGAGAGTGGTGTCTCCTAGATTGGCTAGGTGTCACTTGGGAGCCTCCGACAAGATTGTGGAGTTGAACCAAGGAGTTTGTAAGGGCAAGGAGATCGCCTACTTCGTGAAGATCTACCGCTAGTGAGGCAAGTCCTTCGTGGGCGACGGCCATGGTGGGATAGACAAGGTTGCTACTTCGTGGACCCTTCGTGGGTGGAGCCCTCCGTGGACTCGCGCAATCGTTACCCTTCGTGGGTTGAAGTCTCCACCGACGTGGAAGTACGATAGCACCACCTATCGGAACCACGCCAAAAACATCCGTGTCTCCAAATTGCGTTTGAATCCTCCAATCCCTTCCCTTTACATTCTCGCAAGTTGCATGCTTTATTTTCCGCTGCTCATATACTCTTTGCATGCTTGCTTGCTATATGTTGTGAATGTTAAACTTGTGCCTAAACTCCACTCAAACTTTAAAGAAACTTAAAAACTGCAACTTTGGTACTTAGTGTCTAATCACCCCGCCCCTCTAGACACCTCTTCTCAAGGTCCTACATTGATATTCTCGAGGACGATAGTATGTCGATTATCCTTGGTAGACCTTTTTTGAATACTGCAGGGGCTGTTATTGATTGCAACAAAGGCAATGTCACTTTTCATGTTAATGGAAATGAGCATACGGTACACTTTCCGAGGAAACAACCTCAAGTCCACAATATCAATTCTATTGGGAAAATCTCAACTATTACTATTGGAGGTTTTGAATTTCCTCTTCCTACTACCAAGAAGAAATATGATATTCTTATTGTTGGGGATGTGCATATCCCCGTTGAGGTAACCTAGTGCTATTCGAAAATTCTCCGATTTCATGCGATTCGGAATGAGTTTGTTAACAAGACTTGATCAACCTTGTTAGTGGATTCCTTTTGATGAGAATGAGATGGATGAAGTTAGAAAGCACAACCTTCTGTATCCTCCTTTTACTTTCTATTATTTAGATTAAATAAAGCAAAAAAAGTATTTTCTGCCAGTTTTCTAAATTATCCGTGCAATAAAAAAATACCCTGAAAATAAAAGTTCTCCAAATGCCCTGAAAATGAAATATGATTTTTTTTCTGGAATATTTGGCACCGAGAACACATCAGGGGGAGCAAGCACCTGGCCACGAGGGTCCAGGGCGCGCCCACCCCCACAGGCGTGCCCCCCTGCCTCATGGGCCCATGTTGGATCCCCTCCACTTATTCCAGCCACCACACACTCCTTCCTCCCAAAAAAATCACCAAATAGCTCAAGCATGAGTTCTAGCTCATCTTGCTGCCATTTTCGATCTCCTTGCTCAAAGCTCCACTCACAAAACTGATTTGGGGGATTGTTCTTTGGTATGTGACTCCTCCAATGGTCCAATTAGTTTTTGTTCTAGTGCTTTATTCATTGCAAATTTTTGCTGCCTAGGTGACCCTGTTCTTGAGCTTGCATGTCAAATTTATATGGTCCCAAGAAGTTCTAATGCATGATATAGTCTCTAGGCACTTGTGGGAGTAGTTGCTATCAATTTTGTTGAGTTTGGTTCACTTCTATTTTGAGTTACTAAAAATTTCAGAAATTTCCAGAAATTGATGAAGAGATTTTTGAGGGGCTCTTCGAGCCGAAGCTCGAAGGATAAACAAAGTGAAGAGGACAATAGGCCCAAATATAATCTCCCTCGCACCACGGAGGTTCGGCCGTGTGAATGGCCTTGTGATGAGTTCTTGACAGCAGCCGGGATTCATGATGATTTTTATTATTTGGCTGATAATGCGGGCCTCACCGACTTCCTCCGCGACCAGCGAGAACAGTATCTCCTACTCGCTAATATTTTCATGCAAAATTTTCATTTCCATGCTAGGAGATCACCACCTTCGGTGGATTTTTATTTATATGATGAGTATAAGGAGATGTCTCTTTTTGATTTCTGCCAGGTCTGTAAGATACCCTTTACAGGCAGCATAGAAGAACCACATCGTAGTGATGTGGAAGGGTTTATTGATATGATTGCTATAGGGGAAACAAGGGAAGTTTCCGATGCAAGAATTACTAGCATACATTTTCCGGGTTCTGCGTTACTTTGTGATATTTGCTAGTAGATGTTTAATTGGTCACGGAAACTATGGAAACCTTAGTGCCCCTGATATTGTTATTTTGGGCCATGCCTTGTTTCGTGATAACTCTTTTAGTCTAGGCGCTATCATTGCCAAACGATTAAATCTGAACCGCACGAAGGGTCCCATCTTGGGAGGTATCTTCGCCTCGCGCCTTGCTGCACACTTTAACATACCTATTAGGCATTATGAGAAAGAAGAAAAGTTGCTGCCTCCTGTTTTTCTAGATTATAAGAGTATGGTAGCACATGACTTTATTGTTAAAAATAAGAAAAAGATGCTTAACTACAGACTGTTATTTGATAAAAATCACCCTGAGACTATTACTTTGCCTGCTCCTTCTTTGTTTAACTTATCTTCAGGCAAGTATCTTGTTCAGCCGGAGGCATTTCATGCATACCAGAACCCCACACCAGCTACAGAGCCAGAGCCGGAACCACAACTTGATCCTCCACGTCAGTTTGTTTACCAGTGGGATCCAGAGGAGATTGCCAACCAGTGGCACCCCGAGGCTCCTTCCCAATACGACCCCAACTACAACTTTGATCCATGGGCATAGACCAACTTAGGCCAAAAGCCTAAGCTTGGGGGAGTACGTATTCCTCACCGACATTACATTCATGTTCACACACTCATGCTAGTTGTCAGTGCTCATACTTTTTCATTGTAATATCCATGCTAGTTTATTTTATTTTTCTCGCTTTCTTCTTATGTGTTTGAAAAACCTTAAGAAAAACAAAAAACTAGTTGTAGCTTTCAGCTAGTTTACTTTTCATGCCTATAGTAGTAGTAATTAAAAGAAAACCCAAAAAGATTTCATGTTCTTCTTTTATTTGTTGGGAGCTTTCCCGTGTAAATAGTTTTATTTCTTTTCTTTTCAATGGGGGTCGAGAGGAGAAGACCATAATGAAAATGTTGAAGTGGCTCTTATATGCATTATTGTTGATTTAACAAAGAGCCTGTATTATCTTGTCTTCTCCTGTGTGTCAGATGCCTGCAGATTCCTACTTAGTCCAATGCATGTGCACTATTATTATTATTCACATCATTCGATCGTGCAAGTGAAAGGCAATAATGACGATATATGATGGACTGATTGAGATGAGAAAAGCTTGTATGAACTCGACCTCTCTTGTTTTTGTAAATATGATTAGTTCATCATTCCTGATTCAGCCTGTCATGAATGAACATGTTTGCAATGACAAATAGAGATTATAGTTGCTTATGCCATGCTTAATTAGCTAGGAGCTTATAATGGTTTACCTTGCGTGCCAACATGCTATTAAAATGGTTGTGATGTGGTATGATAGGATGGTATCCTCCTTTGAATGATTCGAGTGACTTGACTTGGCACATGTTCACGCATGTAGTTGAAACAAAATCAACATAGCCTTCACGATATTTATGTTCATGGTGGATTATATCCTACTCATGCTTGCACTCAATGTTTATTAATTTAATGCATGTTCATGACTGTTGTCGCTCTCTAGTTGGTCGCTTCCCAGTCTTTTTCTAGCCTTCACTTGTACTAAGCTGGAATACTGCTTGTGCATCCACTTCCATAAACCCCAAAGTTATTCCATATGAGTCCACCATACCTTCCTATATGCGGTATCTACCTGCCATTCCAAGTAAATTTGTATGTGCCAAACTCTAAACCTTCAAATGAAATTCTGTTTTCTATACTCGAATAGCTCATGTATCAACAGGGGTTGTCTGTATCTTCCATGCTAGGCGGGTTATTCTCAAGAGGAGTGGACTCCGCTCCTCACTCACGAGAAAATGGCTGGTCACCGGGATGCCCAGTGCCATGCTCTAAGCAAATCAAATCAAAATAATTGCAAACAAAACTCCCCCGGGACTATTGTTAGTTGGAGGCACTCGTTGTTTCGGGCAAGCCATGGATTGATGCTTGTTGGTGGACGGGGAGTCTAAACTTTACCATTCTGTTCCACCTATAATGGAAGATATCGAGATCTCTTGGTTGTTATGTTGACAATGAAAGTATGCCGCTCAAAATATTATTTATCTCTGCTTTAAAAATCGAGCTCTGGCACCTCTACAAATCCCTGCTTCCCTCTGCGAAGGGCCTATCTATTTACTTTTATGTTGAGTCATCATCCTCTTATTAAAAAGCACCAGTTGGAGAGCACCGCTGTCATTTGCATCCATTACTAGTAATTTATATTGGGTATGACTATGAATGGATCTCTTTTACCATGAATTACAATGTTTAGTCAGTCCTTGATCTTCAGAGGTGCTCTGCATTTATGTTTTGCGGTCTCAGAAAGGGCTAGCGAGATACCATCTTGTTATATCATATTATGATTGTTTTGAGAAAGTGTTGTCATCCGAGATTTATTATTATTGCTCGCTAGTTGATTATGCCATTGATATGAGTAAACATGAGACCGAAATGTTATTGTGAATATGGTTAGTTCCTAATCTTTGCTGAAAACTTGAATGCCGGCTTTACATATTTGCAACAACAAGAGCAAACATAGTTTGTAAAAGTTTTTCCTTATCACTTTCAGTTTGTCAACTGAATTGCTTGAGGACAAGCAAAAGTTTAAGCTTGGGGGAGTTGATACGTCTCCGTCGTATCTACTTTTCCAAACACTTTTGCCCTTGTTTTGGACTCTAACTTGCATGATTTGAATGGAAATTCAGCAGAATAGCCATGGTGTTATTTGTGTGCAGAAATAAAAGTTCTCGGAATGACCTGAAACTTCACAGAGAATATTTTTGGAATTAATAAAAAATACTGGTGAAAGAATAAAGGCCAGGAGGCCCACACCCTGTCCACGAGGGTGGGGGGAGCGCCTACCCCCTGGGCGTGCCCCCTGCCTCGTGGGCCCCCTAGAGCTCCACCGACCTCAACTCCAACTCTATATATTCACGTTCGGGGAGAAAAAAATCAGAGAGAAGGATTCATCGTGTTTTACGATACGGAGCCGCCGCCAAGCCCTAAACTTTCTCGGGAGGGCTGATCTGGAGTCCGTTCGGGGCTCCGGAGAGGGGAATCCGTCGCCATCGTCATCATCAACCTTCCTCCATCACCAATTTCATGATGCTCACCGCCGTGCGTGAGTAATTCCATCATAGGCTTGCTGGATGGTGATGGGTTGGATGAGATTTACCATGTAATCAAGTTAGTTTTGTTAGGGTTTGATCCGTAGTATCCACTATGTTCTGAGATTGATGTTGCTATGACTTTGCTATGCTTAATGCTTGTCACTAGGGCCCGAGTGCCATGATTTCAGATCTGAACCTATTATGTTTCCATGAATATATGTGAGTTCTTGATCCTATCTTGCAATTCTATAGTCACCTATTATGTGTTATGATCTGTTAACCCCGAAGTGACAATAATCGGGACCACTACCGGTGATGACCGTAGTTTGAGGGGTTCATGTATTCACTAAGTGTTAATGCTTTGGTCCGGTACTCTATTAAAAGGAGGCCTTAATATCCCTTAGTTTCCAATAGGACCCCACTGCCACGGGAGGGTAGGACAAAAGATGTCATGCAAGTTCTTTTCCATAAGCACGTATGACTATATTCGGAATACATGTCCTACATTACATTGATGAATTGGAGCTAGTTCTGTGTCACCCTATGTTATAACTATTGCATGAGGAGTTGCATCCGGCATAATTCTCCATCACCGATCCAATGCCTACGAGCTTTTCACATATTGTTCTTTGCTTAGTTACTTTTCCGTTGCCACTATCACAATTACTACAAAACTGCCACTGTTACTTCCACACTACTTTGCTACTAAATACTTTGTTGCAGATATTAAGTTATCCAGGTGTGGTTGAATTGACAACTCAACTGCTAATACTTGAGAATATTCTTTGGCTCCCCTTGTGTCGAATCAATAAATTTGGGTTGAATACTCTACCCTCGAAAACTGTTGCAATCCCCTATACTTGTGGGTTATCAAAACACTAGCACCCAAGTCACATAAAGCAAAACACTCATAATTTTTAATCTTGACTTTGATAGTAGGTTCCCATTCATCATGCAATTTTCTAGGAATTGAAATTTATAATCCAATTTTTCTTCCAAAGCTTTCATCATAGTATCAACAATATGTTTAGTAAAAGCTTTGTTTTGTTCATAAGCATGGGGTGAATTCAACATGGATTGAAACAAAGAAATACAATCAATCAAAGAGAAACTATCATAATTAAAGTCTTTGTCATCCAAAAGAGTGGGTGCATCACTAGCTAAAGTTTTGACCTCTCCAAACCCACTTTCATCAATTTTCTCAACAAGATTTTCACCCTCCGAAATATTGGGACGCCTTCTACCTAAAGTTGACTCTTCTCCGGTCCCTTTTGTTGGGGAACGTAGTAATTTCAAAAAATTTCCTACGCACACGCAAGACCATGGTGATGGCATAGCAACGAGAGGGGAGAGTGTCTGTCCACGTACCCTCGTGAGACCGAAGCGAAGCGTTATAACAACGCTGTTGATGTAGTCGTGCGTCTTCACGATCCGACCGATCCAAGCACCGAACGTCACGGCACCTCCGAGTTACGCACACGTTCAGCTCGATGACGATCCCGGACTCCGATCCAGCAAAGTGTCGGGATGAGTTCCGTCAAGACGACGGCGTGGTGACGATGATGATGCTCCACCGACGCAGGGCTTCGCCTAAGCTCCGCGACGATATGACTTCTCCGGCGCAGGCTTCGCCTAAGCTCCGCGACGATATGACCAAGTGGAATATGGTGGAGGGGGCACCGCACACGGCTAAGGAACGATCCGTAGATCAACTTGTGTGTCATGGGGTGCCCCCCTGCCCCAGTATATAAAGGAGCAAGGGGGGGTGCGGCCAGCCCAAGGGGGGCGCGCCTGGAGGAGTCCTACTCCCACCGGGAGTAGGACTCCCCCTTCCTAGTTGGATTAGGATTGGAGGAGGGGAAGAGGAAGGCGCCCCCTCCTTGTCCTATTCGGACTAGAGGGGAGGGGGCGCGCCTGCCTGGCCGGCCCTTCCTCTTCTCTCTTATGGCCCATCAAGGCCCATAGACCCCCCGGGGGGTTCCGGTAACCCCCAGTGTTCCGGTAACTTCCTGTTTTCATCCGGAACCTTTCCGAAGTCCAAACATAGGCTTCCAATATATCAATCTTTATGTCTCGACCATTTCGAGACTCCTCGTCATGTCCGTGATCACATCCGGGACTCCGAACAACCTTCGGTACATCAAAACTTATAAACTCATAATGAACCGTCATCGTAACGTTAAGCGTGGGACCCTACGGGTTCGAGAACTATGTAGACATGACCTAGAACCATTCTCGGTCAATAACCAATAGCGGAACCTGGATGCCCATATTGGTTCCTACATATTCTACGAAGATCTTTATCGGTCAAACCGCATAACGATATACGTTGTTCCTTTTGTCATCGGTATGTTACTTACCCGAGATTCGATCGTCGGTATCCAATACCTAGTTCAATCTCGTTACGGTAAGTCTCTTTACTCGTTCCTAATACATCATCTCACAACTAACTCATTAGTTGTAATGCTTGCAAGGCTTATGTGATGTGTATTACCGAGAAGGCCAGAGATACCTCTCCGACAATCGGAGTGACAAAACCTAATCTCGAAATCGCCAACCCAACAAGTACCTTTGGAGACACCTGTAGTACTCCTTTATAATCACCCGATTCGTTGTGGACGTTTGGAGGTACCAAAGTGTTCCTCCGTAAACGGGAGTTGCATAATCTCATAGTTACGAGGAACATGTATAGGTCATGAAGAAAGCATTAGCAATATACTAAGCGATCAAGTGCTAAGCTAACGGAATGGGTCATGTCAATCACATCATTCTCCTAATGAGGTGATCTCATTAATCAAATGACAACACATGTCTATGGTTAGGAAACACAACCATCTTTGATTAATGAGCTAGTCTAGTAGAGGCATACTAGTGACTATCTGTTTGTCTATGTATTCACACATGTATTATGTTTCCGGTTAATACAATTATAGCATGAATAATAAACATTTATCATGTTATAAGGAAATAAATACTAACTTTATTATTGCCTCTAGGGCATATTTCCTTCACCTTTTTCATCATTCTTAACCTTACTAAACAAGGAATCAATAGAAGAAACACCAATCATTTTATGATCTTCAGCACTTTTGCAAGAATAATCACTAGAAAAAGCTTTCTCTAAAAATTATCTTTTAGCTCTAAGTATAGCGGTTCTTTTCTTACTTTCATCCATAGAAACATAAAGAGATTTAATTGATTCATCTACTTTAGGCATAAAAAATTTCATCTTGAGATTCTCCACATCATGAGCAATTCTATCAACACTTCTAGACAAATCATCAATCTTATTCAACTTTTCTTCTATGGAAGTGTTGAAAACTTTTTGCGTGTTGATAAATTATTTAATATTATTCTCAAGATCAGAGGTATTCCTATTATTATTGTAAGATTGATTTCCATAGGAATTACCATAATTATTAGAGGAATTACTAGGAAAAGGCCTAGGATTAAAATTTCCTCTACAAGCATTGTTGTTGAAATTATTACGAGAGATAAAATTCACATCAATAGCATCACTATTTTGCTCAATCAAAGTAGACAAAGGAATATCATTAAAATCAATAGGAGCACTTTTACTAGCAACCAATTTCATAAGAGCATCAACTTTATCACTCAAAGAAGAAATTTCTTCAACCGAATTAACTTTTTTACTAGTAGGAGCTCTTTCGGTATGCCATTGTGAATAATTTGCCATGATATTATCAAGCAATTTGGTGGCTTCACTCAAAGTAATTTCCATAAAAGTCCCACCCGCGGTGGAATCTAAAAGATTACGAGAAACAAAATTCAACCCCGCATAAATTTTTTGTATGATCATCCAAAGATTTAACCCATGAGTTGGGCAATTCCTTAGCATCATTTTCATCCTTTCCCAAGATTGTGCAACATGCTCATCTTCAAGTTGCTTGAAATTCATGATCTGGGTTCTAAGGGAAACAATTTTTGCGGGCAAAAAATACTTAGTGATAAAAGCATCTTTGCACTTGTTCCAAGAATCGATACTATTGCGAGGCAAAGAAGAGAACCGAACTTTTGTAGAATCACGCAAAGAAAACGGAAATAATTTCATCTTGACCACATCATTGTCCACATCTTTTTTCTTTTGCATATCGCATAATTCCACGAAGCTATTAAGATGGGACGCGACATCCTCATTAGGAGTACCAGAAAATTGGTCTTTCATAACAAGATTCAGCAAAGCAGTATTAATATCACAAGACTCCACACTAGTGGCAGGAGGAGCAAGCAGAGTGCCAATAAAATCATTGCTGTTGGTATTTGAGAAATCACATAACTTGGTGTTCTCTTGAGTCATGATGACTACACAACGAGATCGCACTCAAAAACAGATCCGGCAAGGAAAACGACGAACAAAAAAGAGGCGAATAAAACGGCAAATTTTTGGTAAGTGGGGGAGAGGAAAACGAGAGGCAAATGGCAAATAATGTAAATTGCGAGGAGATGAGATTTGTGATTAGGAACCTGGTTATGTTGAAGATCCTCCCTGGCAACGGCGCCGGAAATTCTCCTTGATGGTTGCTGCCACTACGTCGGTATTTCCCCCAAGAGGAAGGGATGATGTAGCACAGCGACGGTAGGTATTTCCCACAGTGATGAAACCAAGGTTATCAAACCAGTAGGAGAACCAAGCAACATAACGTAAACAGCACCTGCACACAAACAACAACACCTCGCAATCCGACGTGTTTAAAGGGGTTGTCAATCCCTTCCGGCGCCCGGCGCCTCAAGATAGGCAAACAGACGTGAGGTAAATTGTAGTAGATTGATAGATCGAACGCCAAATAAAATAAATAGAGATAAAACGCAGCAAGGTATTTTTGTATTTTTGGTTTAATAGATCTGAATAAAAACGCAAAGGAAAAGTAGATCGCAAGGCAAATATATGAGAAAGAAGACCCGGGGGCCGTAGGTTTGACTAGTGGCTTCTCTCGAGAAAAATAGCAAACGGTGGGTAAACAAATTACTGTTGGGCAATTGATAGAACTTCAAATAATTATGATGATATCCATGCAATGATCATTACATAGGCATCACATCCAAGATTAGTAGACCGACTCCTACCTGCATCTACTACTATTACTCCACACATCAACCGCTATCCAGCATGCATCTAGTGTATTAAGTTCATGGAAAACGGAGTAATGCAATAAGTTCGATGACATGATGTAAACAATATCCGTTTATCTATTGCGGCAGAGATAGATCTGATCTTTTTACCCTTCGTAGCAACGATACATACGTGTCGGTTCCCTTTCTGTCACTGGGATCAAGCACCGTAAGATCGAACCCACTACCGGGTACCTCTTCCCATTGCAAGATAAATAGATCAAGTTGGCCAAACAAAATCCAAATATCCGAGAAGAAATACGAGGCTATAAGAGATCATGCATATAAGAGATCAAAGAAACGCAAATAACTTTCATGGATATAAAAAAGATATAACTGATCATAAACTCGAAGTTCATCAGATCCCAACAAACACACCACAAAAAGAGTTACATCATATGGATCTCCAAGAGACCATTGTATTGAGAATTCAGCGAGAGAGAGAAAGCCATCTAGCTACTAACTACGGACCCGAAGGTCTACAAAGAACTACGCATGCATCATCAGAGAGGGACCAATGGAAGTGGTGAACCCCTCCGTGATGGTGTCTAGATTGGATCTGGTGGTTCCGGACTCTACGGCGGCTGAATGAATATTTCGTCGATGCTTCTAGGGTTCTTGTATTTTTGGGGTATTTATAGAGCAAAGAGGCGATCCGGGGGGCACCCGAGGTGGGCACAACCCACCAGGGCACACCAGGGCCTCCTGGCACGCCCTGGTGGGTTGTCCCCTCCTCGGGACTCCCCCTAGGTCCAACCAGGGCCCATCTTCTTTCTTCTGGCCCATAAAAAATCTCCGTAAAGTTTCGGGGCATTTGGACTCCGTTTGATATTGATTTTCTACGGTGTAAAAAACATGCGGAAAACAACAACTGGCACTGGGCACTATGTCAATAGGTTAGTACCAAAAAATGATATAAAATGATTATAAAACATCCAAGATTGATAATAAAACAACATGGAACAATCAAAAATTATAGATACGTTGGATACGTATCATCCGCCGGAGGGCAAAAGTGCTCCTGCCCAAGTTCCGCCTCGAGACGGCGGCGTTCCGTCCCGAAAGTCTTCTCCTTATTTTTTCTAGGTAAAAATGACTTATATACCTGAAGATGGGCAGCAGAGGTGGGCCGAGGAGGGCACAACTCACCAGGGCGCGACTGGGCTCCCTGGCGCGCCCAGGTGGGTTGTGCCCACCTGGTGGGCCCCCTCTGGTAGTTATTTGCTCCAATAATTCTTATATATTCCATAAAAAATCTCCGTGAAGTTTCAGCTTGTTTGGAGTTGTCAAGAATAGGTGGCGTGACGTAGCTTTTCCAGGTCCAGATTTCCAGCTGCCGGAGTGTGTACCTTGCAAATTATGAGAGAAAAGGCATTAGAATTACTCCAAAAACTATTATTATGGATGAAAACATTATAATAACAGTAATAAAACATGATTCAAAATGGACGTATCAACTCCCCCAAGCTTAGACATCGCTTGTCCTCAAGCGAAAACCGAAATCGAAAAACATGTCCACGTGCTTTGAGAGAGAGGTGTCGATAAAAACAAAATACGGACATAGAAGCATCATGTTGATTATTATAACAGCAACAAATTTAAACATAAGACTTTTATCATAGAACTTTTATCATACACTTCTCATGAATAAGTAATATTTCATCACACGATCAAAGTATAAAGCAAAAGCTCTATTAGAAACCAACAAACTATGTTCTCAGTCAATTTTTCAACTACAATTCATCATCTTTTCAGGAAGGGTCACGTGTCGGAGCCTTTAGGCAAGTCCACATACTCAACCATCATATAGTCTTCTATGATTGCTAAGACTCACCGAGTACACATGAGCAAAACATTTCAACCGGACACATAAAAAGATAGGGGCTTATAGTATTGCCTCCCAACATATCCACCTCACGGGTGGTGTCAACAATAATAACTCATGCTATCTATATTCAACTGGACATATGTGCCTAGATCTTTCCTCACCACATGATGCTTGCCAAAGGAGAAAAATAAAAAGGAACGGAAGGAAAACTTTGAATCTTTGCATAAAAGTAAATACATAAAACTAAAAGATAGGCCCTTCGCAGACGGAAGCAGAGGTTGTCATGCGCTTATTTGTTTGTATGCTCAATCCCTTAGTGCAAAAGAACGTCATGTTGTATTGCCCCTTAAGATGACAACCTTTATTATGTAGTCTGTCGCTTTTATTCTTTGTCATCCAAGTTCGTACAACGCTCAATTTTCTCTTACACTAAATGATCTCACACTTTTAGAAGCAAATTTTATTGCCTTTTTGCACCGATGACAACTTACTTGAGGGATCTTGCTCAATCCCTAGGTAGGTATGGTGGACAGTTGAAAATAAGATTTGGGTTTAAGGATTTTTGGATGCACATGTAGTATCTCTACTTAGTGCGGAATTTTTGGCTAGCAAAGATAGAGGCAGTCACCACATGTTGAAGGATCTATGACAATATGACTTCTATGTGAATATAAACAAACATAAACCATTACGTTGTCTTCCTTGTCCAACGTCAACAATTTTGGCATATAATATTTTGATGAGGGCTCACAATCACAAAAGATTTCTAGGATAGTATATTTATATGTGAATCTTCTCTTCCCTTATTAATTCTTTCATGAATTGCATCATTGACTAATGCTATGTTTGACAATCTCTAATAAAATTTTCTACTTATACTTTTCCTTATATGGTGCCATCACCTACCATAGGATTAGTATATTATATTGTTGATTTATTTCATTTCTTTTATCTACTTACTTTCTCTTTTTCCTTTCTTACTTCTTTTCTTTATTTGCAACATGAGAGTAAAGAAAGCAAAAACTCAAACTAAACTTTATTATATAACTTGCACACGATTACAATGATATATCACTAAGCAAACTCTCAAAGAAGAAATGATCGAACTAAACTTTATTTCATCTAAAGCAAAAAAGATCGAACTAAAATAAGTAAAAGCAAAAAGATAGTGGGATGATACGATACCGGGGCACCTCCCCCGAGCTTGGCGGAAGCCAAGGGGAGTGCCCATACCCGATATTCAGTTCTCCTTTGGTGGTGAAAAATATGGTGGTGGTGATGAAGCGATCCTGTCCTTAAGGATCAGGAGATTCTCCAACTGACAGATGACGCTCCGGAGGTGGGTGATATGCTCTTGATGCAAAATATTTTCGCGAGTGAGATACTTATTTTGTATGCAAACTATTTCAATGACGCGAAAAGCTTCAATCTCAGCAGGGGTAAGATGAGTAAGGTAGGGCTTAAGGATATATTCTTCCTCCTCCTCGGCCAGTAGTGCTTGTGCTGCCACCGGGGATGGATCTACGGTAGCTTCCTTGCCCTTGCCTCCCTTGACGGTGTCCGTAGGCTCCTCCCTCTTCGTCTCAATCTTCATCAGCCAAGCATCTTCTTCCATGTTGTTGGAGGAGCAGGAAGACATGATGTCTGGCTTGATAAATCTGACCAAAAACAGCTAGAAAAGAGAACAGAGGATTTCTCCGCGATACGGTGATCAACAGGTTCGGGAAGTATATATAGATTTTGTATCTTGGAGGACAAGCGATCTGAAAAAAAACAGAGTCCAGAAGGTGTCCCAGGTGGGCACAACCCACCTGGGCGTGCCAGGCTTGCCTGGCACGCCCTGGTGTCTTGTGCCCACCAGGGGACGCTTCCTGGAAGTCTCTTTGTATGCAAAATTCTAAAATATTCCAAAACTGACAAAAAGTAATTTTGCAGATTTTTCGGAGTCCGTTTACTTACCGTATCACGTACCTCCTTATTTTCACGATTCTCGAGTGTTCCGGAAGGACTCTTTTATGTGTTCTTCCGGTGTCAAAGTTTGGATAATATTAGTTTCAACATTAATAGGCGTACCTGAGATATAATGCTTTATTCGTTGCCCATTGACAACCTTCAGGTTATTACCTTCGGAATTATTTATTTTGATGGCTCCAGACCGGTAAACCTCCTCGATGACATATGGGCCTTCCCATTTCGAGAGGAGTTTTCCTGCAAAGAATCTGAAACGAGAGTTGTACAAAATTTCTTGGCAAGCATTTTACGACTTTAGACTCACGCTTTTGGATTCTTTTGTCATGCCATCTTTTAACTTTCTCATTGAATAATTTTGCATTTTCATAAGCTTGGGTTCTCCATTCATCTAATGAGCTTATATCAAATAACCTCTTTTCACCAGCAAGTTTGAAATCATAATTGAGTTCTCTGCCCAATATGCTTTATGTTCTAACTCAAGAGGCAAATGAAAAGATTTTCCATAAACCATTTTATAAGGAGACATACCTATAGGATTTTTATATGCTATTCTATAAGCCCAAAGTGCATCATCTAATTTCTTAGACCAATTCTTCCTGGACCTATTGACAGTCTTTTTCAAAATGAATTTTATTTCTCTATTGCTAAGTTCAACTTGACCACTAGACTGAGGATGATAAGGTGATGCAATTCTATGGTTAACATCATACTTGGCAAGCATTTTACGAAAATAACCATGAATAAAGTGTGAACCACCATCAGTCATTAAATATCTAGGGACTCCAAACCTTGGGAAAATAACTTCCTTAAGCATTTTAATAGAGGTGATGTGATCAGCACTCCTAGTTGGAATAGCTTCTACCCATTAGTAACATAATCAACATCAACCAAAATATGTGTATACCCATTAGAGGAAGGAAAAGGTCCCATGTAATCAAATCCCCAAACATCAAATGGTTCAATAGCAAGTGAATAATTCATAGGCATTTCTTGATGCTTACCGACATTACCTATTATTTGGCATTCATCACAAGATGAGACATACTTACGGGCATCCTTGAAGAGAGTCGGCCAATAAAATCCAGACTGGAATACCTTATGAGCAGTTCTATCCCCAGCATGATGTCCTCCATAAGATTCGGAGTGACATTTCCGTAGGATTTGTCCTTGTTCATGCTCAGGTACACAACGTCTAGTAATACCATCTACTCCTTATTTATAAAGATGTGGGTCATCCCAAAAGTAATGTCTTAAATCATAGAAGAATTTTTTTTCTTTTGTTGGTATGTAAATCTAGGTGGCAAATATTTAGCAACAATGTAATTAGCATAGTCAGCATACCAAGGAGTACTATTAGCAACATTTATTGGAGCTAACTGCTCATCAGGAAAACTATCATCAATAGGTAGTGGGTCATCAAGCACATTTTCAAGCCTAGACAAGTTACCAGCTACAGGGTTCTCAGCTCCTTTTCTATCAATGATACATAAATCAAATTCTTGTAACAAGAGAACCCAACGAATAAGTCTAGGTTTAGCATCTTTCTTTTCCATAAGATATTTAATAGCAGCATGGTCTGTGTGAACATTTACTTTAGAAATAACAATATAAGGTCTAAACTTATCACAACCAAACACCACTGCTAAGAATTCCTTTTCAGTAGTAGCATAATTTCTTTGAGAACTTTCTAGAGTTTTACTAGCATAATGAATAACATTCAATTTCTTATCAACTATTTGTCCTAGAAAAACACCAACAGCATAATCACTAGCATCACATTTAATTTCAAAAGGCAAGTTCCAATCAGGTGGTTGAACAATAGGTGCAGAAGTTAAGGCTTTATTGAGTGTTTCAAAGGCTTCTAAACAACCATCATATAAAACAAAAGGAATATCCTTTTGCAAAAGACTAGTGAGAGGCCTAGAAATTTTAGAAAAGTCTTTGATAAATCTCCTATAGAAACCAGCGTGACCTAGGAAACTACGAATACCTTTGATGTCCTTAGGACATGGCATTTTCTCAATTGCATCAACCATAGCTTGGACCACTTCAATACCTCTTTCAGAAATTTTATGACCCAAGACAATGCCTTCATTAACCATAAAGTGGCACTTCTCCCAATTCAAGACAAGATTTGTTTGTTCACATCTCTACAAAACTCGGTCAAGATTGCTTAAACAATCATCAAAAGACTTCCCATAAACAGAAAATTCGTCCATGAAAACCTCAACAATCTTTTCACAAAAGTCAGAGAATATAGCAGTCATACATCTTTGAAAGGTAGCAGATGCATTGCATAAACCAAAAGGCATACGTCTATAAGCATAGGTTCTAAAAGGACAAGTAAAAGTGGTCTTTTCTTGATCAGGTTGAGAAACAGGTATTTGTAAAAAGCCAGAATATCCATCAAGGAAGCAAAAATGTGTGTGCTTAGATAATCTTTCAAGCATTTGATCAATAAAAGGCAAAGGGTGATGATCTTTTCTAGTTGCTTTGTTTAATTTTCTGAAATCAATTACCATTCTATAGCCTGTAACAATTCTTTGTGGAATAAGCTCATTCTTATCATTAGGAACAACAATTATACCTCATTTCTTAGGAACACAATGAACAGGACTTACCCGTCTACTATCAGCTATAGGATAGATTATACCTGCTTCCAGAAGTTTTAATATTTCTGTTCTTACCACTTCTTTCATCTTCGGATTTAACCGATGTTGGCGATCAACAACTGGTTTAGCATTAGGTTCCATATTAATTTTGTGCCGACATAGAGTGGGACTAATTCCCTTTAAATCATCAAGAGTATATCCAATAGCAGCTCGGTGCTTCCTTAGAACTTTCAATAATCTTTCTTCTTCATGTTCTGAAAGGTTAGCACTAATAATAAGAAGATATATCTTCTTTTCATCAAGATAAGCATACTTCAAAGTGTCTGGCAATTGTTTTAATTCAAACACAGGATCACCTTTAGGTGGAGGTGGACCTCCTAGAGTTTTAATAGGCAAATTGTGTTTAAGTAGAGGACATTATTCAAAGAAAATCTTATCTATTTCATTTCTTTCATGCATATGTAAATCATTTTCATGATCTAGCAAATATTGTTCTAAAGGATCAGTAGGTGGCACAACAATAGAAGCAAGAACAATTAATTCATCCTTACTAGGCAATTCTTTTTCATGATGATTTCTATTAAACTTGGAGAAATTAAACTCATGAGACTCATCACCAGAACTAACACCGACAGTTTGTTTCTTACAATCTATCTTAGCATTAACTGTGTTCAAGAAAGGTCTACCAAAGATGATGGGACAAAATTCATCTTGTGGGGAACCAAGAACAAGAAAATCAATAGGGTATTTTATTTTCCCACACAATACTTCAACATCTCTAACAATCCCAAATGGTGATATGGTGTCTCTGTTAGAAAGTTTAATAGTAACATCTATGTCTTCTATCTCTGCAGGTGCTATGTCTTTCTTGATTTGTTGATATAAAGTGTAAGGAATAGCACTCATACTAGCACCCATGTCACATAAACCATGATAATAATGATCTCCTATTTTAACTGAGATGATAGGCATGCCAACAACTGGTCTATGTTTATCCCTTTTATCGGGTTTGGCAATTCTAGCAGCTTCTTCACAGAAGTAAATAACATGCCCATCCACATCTTCTTCTAAGAGATCTTTAACCATAGCAATACTAGGTTGTACTTTAAATTTTTCATCAAGTTTAGGTGTTCTAATATAGCTTTCGTGAACCATAGTTGAAACTTTAACATGTTCCTTTATCCTAACAGGAAAAGGTGGTTTCTCAATATAAGCAGAAGGGACAACTGGATCAACATTATAGAGTATAGTTTCTTCTTTAACCGGCAACGGTTCTTTAATTTCTTATTTAATAGGTGGGTGATATTTAAACCACTTCTCTTTAGGGAGTTCAACATGAGCAGCAAATGATTCATAAAAGGAGGCTACTATCTTAGAGGCAAGTCCATATTTAGTGCTAAACTTTTGAAAAGCATCAGTATCCATAAAAGATTTAACACAATCATATTTAAGCTTAATACCTGACTCTTTACCTTCGTCGAATTCCCAATCTTTAGAATTGATTTAATTCTTTCCAAAAGATCCCACCGAAATTCAATAGTATTCTTCATAAAAGAACCAGCACAAGAAGTATCAAGCATGGTTTGATCATTACGAGAAAGCCGAGCATAAAAATTCTGGATAACAATTTCTCTTGAGAGCTCATGACTGGGGCATGAATATAACATTGACTTAAGCCTCCCCCAAGCTAGAGCGATACTTTCTCCTTCACGAGACCAAAAACTATATATATAATTCCGATCACGGTGAACTAGATGCATAGCATAATTTTTTTTGGTGGAACTCCAATTTTAGACGATTCCAATTCCATGATCCAATATCATCGCATAGCCTATACCATGCCAATGCTTTTCCCTTCAAAGATAAAGGAAAAACCTTTTTCATCACCTCATCTTCGGGTAAAGCTGCAAGCTTGAACAATCCACAAATTTGTTCTACATATACCAAGTGCATATCAGGATGTTCGGTTCCATCTCCTGCATAAGGATTAGCTAGCAGTTGTTCTATCATACCCGAAGGAACTTCATAATCAATATTTTCAGTAGGTGCAGTAGGTTGAGGGGTTACTAATTGTGCTTCCGGATGAGGTGAAGATACCCCGAACAAACCTCTCAAAGGATTGTTTTCCATAGTAACAAGTGACAATAAATTTCAGCACACTATATAAATGTTTCCTTACCAAATTCCAGTTACCAAAGGCGCTTCACTCCCCGGCAACGGCGCCAGAAAATAGCCTTGATGACCCACAAGTATAGGGGATCAATTGTAGCTCTTTACGATAAGTAAGAGTGTCGAACCCAACGAGGAGCGGAAGGAAATGAGAAGTAGTTTTCAGTAAGGTAATGTCTGCAAGTGCTGAAATTGTAAGTAGCGGAGTAGTTTGATAGCAAGATAATTTGTAACAAGCAAGTAACAATAATAGTAACAAGTATGCAGCAAGGTAGCCCAATCCTTTTGAGGAAAAGTACAGGCCAAAACGGTCTCTTATGATAAGCGTTCTTGAGGTACTGATACGTCTCCAACGTACCTATAATTTTTTATTGTTCCATGCTATTATATTGTCTGTTTTGGATGTTTAATGTGCTTTATTATGCACTTTCATATTATTTTTGGGACTAACCTACTAACCAAAGGCCTAGTGCAAATTGTTGTTTTTTTTTCCTATTTCAGTGTTTCGCAGAAAAGGAATATCAAACGGAATCCAAACGGAATGAACCCTTCCTACAGCCGCGACCCCCCTCACCCCTTCCTACAGCCGCGATCCCTCCACCGCCGCCGCCGCCGCAAACCCTAGTGCGGGGAGTTTTGGCCTCGCCTCCGCCGGAGCTCCTCCGAGCATCGGCCTTGCGCGCGACCTCTTCATGCCGCCGCGGATGACCTCGGCGGCGGGTGGCGTCGTGCCGGCGCCCGTCATGAAGCCACGTGCCCCCCCCCCCTTCGAAGCTCCCAAATGCGGCGCGGGTGAAGAAGGGCAAGACATCCGCGAAGAAGAACAAGGCGGCGGACGGCTCCGGCACATTGAAGGCGCTGAGGAAGAAGCTTGCAGGGCGTGTGACAGGCGCGGCGGCTACCGAAGCGCCGGCAAGCTCACTTGTTGAGCCGGCGGCCGACGCGCATAATGTGTTCGAGGATATGCCCCAAAGGTGGAAAATTTCCCCAACTTTTTTGTTGTTGTTATTTTTTGAATGCATACATATAGATAGCTTATTTGCATTGTTCTATATACTTTGTAGTCTCAACGATGATGCATACATGTCAACTATGGGTGTTGGCTCCAACAATTCGCATTGGTCTCAAACCAATGACATGCATTTCGATGACCATGAGTTCGAGGTGGCCGAGGATGGTGAGGGCATTGTCGACGCACCGAAAGGAAGAGGAGGCAATTACACCAACGTTGAAGACATCTTACTATGCAATACTTGGTTGCAAGTGTCGAGGGATCCATCTGTTGGAGGTGATCAAAGTAGAGATGCTTATTGGCTTCGGATGAAAGAACACTTTGATGTACGCAATGAGAGTGGAATTGACCGCTCCGCTCGATCTCTTCGCTCCCGATGGTCGACAATCAACAAGAATTGTCAAAAGTGGGCGGCCGCACAAAAGGCGGTCGACAAGTTGAACCCAAGTGGCACTAATGATGACGATAGAGAGTAAGTGCCATTTCATCGAGTTCATCATGCTTGTTGTTGGTGTTTGAGTGCTAACTTGTTTTGTTTTCATGTAGTAATTTTTCACAAAACTTTATCAAAGGAGAGGAAAAGAGGACCAAGAAGGGGAAGATCAAGAAAGGAAGGCCATTTACCTTGCCTCATTGCTATGACGTATTGAAGAATGATGAGAAATGGAAGAAGCGTGATGGTATAGATGATTTGGTTTTGAGCAACAAACGCAAGCGAACAATTGAGTTGGATGATGATGAGGAGGAGGAGGAGGCATCAAGTGATGACGGCAAGAGAAGCCCCACACCCAACTCGGTTTCATACTCGAAGCCAAAACGACCGCATGGAACCAAGAAAGACGCAAAAGAAAAGAAGAAGAGGAAAGGAGATGATGAGCTCAAAAATGCTATGGAAGCTATTGTGAAGGCGAGAAAAGAAGCCAACGGGGTGAGGAAAATGGCAAGAAACCAAGATACCGCGACCGAGGAGAGGAGGTTGGCGGCCGAGGAGAGGAGGGTGGCCGCCGAGGAGAGGAAGGTGGCTTTGGAGGAGAGGAAGGTGGGCATGGAGGAGCGATCTAAATTGTTGGAATGGGAGAGGCACTTGTTCTTCTTGGACACATCTATCGTCAATGAGGCGCAAAAGGAGTAATGTCAATCTTTCCCGTGAAGAAGTATTGATAAAAAAAGAGCCATGATTCGCGCCATGGGTGGCGGTGGCCTTGGCGGCATGGGTGCCATGGGTGGCTTTGGAGCTACCATGGAGACCATGGGAGGCATGGGTGGCTTTGGAGCACCTCCGGGCGCCATGGCCGGTATGGGAGGCATGAGTTTTGCGTCTCTCATGGAGGCATGGGTGCACCTCCGGACGCCATGGGCGGAATGCCTTCCGGTGTGCCTCACACACCTTCCCATGAAGATGTCGTTGAAGATCTTGCCAACACCATCCGAGCTTCACGTGATGCGACGCGCGACAATGATGATGATGAGGAGGAAGAATCATCTTCGGAGGAGTCGGATGAATCGGAGGACGATGAGGAAGAAGACGAGGACGAGGCTTGATTGTTGATGTGCCTTTCGTTTGTGTCATGAACTTGGTTTGTATTTTGAACTTGGTTGGATGATCTTGTGGGCATGAATTTGAACTTGTGGGCATTAAGGGTCAGTTTGGTTCTTGTCCACACCCATAAGTGCCTGGCCTGGATTGTCCCTGGAATTGGCCTGGTCGTTGTTTGGTTCGTGCCTTGAAAGAGAAAGTACATGCCTGGGCGTGGTTGCCTCACTTGTGTGATTAGCTTGATGAGGATAAAAAAACAAAAGAAAAACCCCAGGCAAAGTAATCAGCCTGGACCAGGCGCCCGGTTCCAGCTGCCTGGACATGCTGTAGCGTAGCCAGCATTAATTAAACACAAGAAAGGACACTCTACTGTTTGGAGAAATATACTAATCACTAAAGGACAAAAGGGGCAGGCCAGGGTAGAAACCAAACATGCCGGTGCGTGGCTGGCCTGACCAGGCAAAAATCTTGGACTTTCCAGGCACATGCCAGGCAGCAAAAATCTCCAAGCATGGATCCCAGGGTGCAAACCAAACTAGCCCTAACTCTTAGTCATCAACTTGTTTGTATGAAATTATTATGCCATGTTCATTGCATTTTGAATGTTTAAAATTCATTTTGTGTCCAAAGGGCAACACATGGCATGCGCCGGCGAGTCGCGCGTGTTGTATTTTTACGCGCTGCATTTAGCGCAACTGCTGGAGTCAGCGCTGTCCACCACGCCAAACTTGATGATGAACGCAATGCAAAATAGTTTTTAGCGCGCCGCGTGTTGGGCGGCTGTCGAAGATGCTTTAAGGCGTCAAATAGGTTTTGAGGCACGGAGCAGGAGCCCTCTTCTGGGCCACAGCTCTCCCATCAGGCCCCCGCGTACGGGCTAAAAGCCCATCAGTATAGATGTCGCAGAAAAATCCCAAAGAGGCTGGAAAAAAAGGCTGGCCTGGCCGCGGCGGAAACTCCCACGGAAACTCCCACGTGACGCGCACCGAGTTCGCGTCACCCGCACGCACCGCCCTATAGGCTGGATGGACGGCTCTGCTTTTATCTCCTCCTTTTAGTATTTATTATATTATTCGGCGCAGAACGTTCCAGAAGGCCGAGGCGCTTCCGGAAGCTACCCCGCGGCCCTACATATACAGCGCCACACGCCCCACCCCCGTCTCGACCTCACGATCCAGACCACAACAATTATACCACGACCCGAGTCGACACGCCCTCTCCCTCTTTCCATCAATCTTTCTCCCGTCCCCCAAATCTCTCGATCTCGAAGCAGCGATGACTCATATCCTTCACCGCGAATAAAATTGCTTCTCTGTTCATCTAATTTTCGTTGATTCTTGTCGAGAATTGGCCCGATTATTACTTTCTCTGTTACCGTGTGCGTGTGTGTTTTTTTTGGTTGGATCTGTACGTGTTGTTCCTTGACCTTGCGGCTGCACGCGGCGACCAGAGGGAGCGGGACAGGCAGAGGGCGCAGGCGCGGAAGCAGGGGACCAAGGGCCGCGACGACGGGCTCACGCCGGAGCAGCGACGAGAGAGGGACGCCAAGGCGCTGCAGGAGAAGACCGCCAAGAAGGCGGCGCAGGCCACGCAGGGGGCCGACGACGCCAAGAAGAAGAACGTCGCCGGCAAGAAATAGTTCGGATCCGTTCTGTCTGTCTCATGAATTGTCATGAAGTGGAGAGATGTTCTGATGTAGAATTTCTGTGCGATGTGGTTGCGCTCGGCTTGTAGCACAATTCTTTCGGCGCCTCCAGATCAGGCCCCTGTTGTTGATGCGTAATTCGTGGATCTTTAGTCGTTACATCCTCTTTTCATCCGAAATTGTCGCCGGAATTCCTTACAAGCGTTTTGTAGCTTTTGTCTCACGTTGTCTGATTTGTGCAGTCAGGGCATCTCAACGTTGACCCTTAAACCGTCCAACGTGGTCTTAACCCCTTGATTTTGGTGTTTTGAACCTTTTGCGAAAGTTTAGCTGGATCTAATCCGTATTTGACCATTTTGTTACTGACAGAGTTGATAGGGTGTTATACCCTATTGCTATGGCCGGAATCAAATTTTTTAAGTATCAAATACAGTCTTTACTCACCTACTGTCAGCGCGCATCGACGGTAGGGGCACATAGGCTATCGCCAGCCTGTTTGCCGGCAGGTCAGCACTATGCTGACATGTATAAGTTGCCTATCTCTAGAGACCTTGGCGGTAGATTATTATACTCTACCGTCACGGTATTAAAATGATCAAATTCTAAAATATTTTTTGATGAGGGTCAGATCTGGCTAAACTTTAGTAAAAAGGTCAAAACACCAAAATCAGCCACCCCTCGGTTCTCCTCACCCTCTCGGGCCCTCGGGCTTCTTGGCTGATGACGCCCCCGATAGGGAGGAGATTGTCATCTTCTTTGAGGATGAGAAGGATCCGGCACCACTTCGCAGCAGCCACGCCTCCTTGCAGAAGTCGCTTTTTCGAGGACGAGAAGGATCAGACATCGCCTTCGCAATAGTCACGCCTCCTTGCGGAGGTCGCTTTGACAGATGAGGAGTTCGTCCGTCAGCTCCTTAGATGGAGCTGATGCTGGAAAGGTGGTATGACGCTGCCCTCATTGTCGTGTCTGATCAAGGAGGAGCCGGTGTCACCCCGCCGTCGTGGAAGGAGCCCCCCACCCCACCGCAACCGCGACCTTCAAATCGGACGCCACGTCAAGGAAGAGCTGGCGTCGCCAACATGCAACCGCGGTGTTTAAATCAGACATCGCGTGAAGGAGGAGCCGATGACGTTACCGCCGCATAGTAGGTACGCCCTGATCGACAGGCCGGTGCCGCCGCCCCACCACAACTGGCGTGGCCAGTTTCTAAGGGAGGAACCGCCGCCCGCGATTGCACATGGGCGCATCCTCCTATACGGCGGTGGTGGCGGTACCTCTTTGTCGCGGGTCACCGAAAAAAGGGCGGTGCGGCTAGGCCCGTCGCTTCGCGTTCGTCAAGTCGGACACGGCGCCGACCTGGGTCCTCAATGACCCTGACTTGGCGGCAGCCTGGGCCCTCGACCACTCTGTCACCGCCTCGGAGATGGCCACGAGGCGCCGCTACCAGTTAATAGGGAGCTCACCAAGATCGACGAGAAATGGTCGCTTAGCGACACCTCCGCCAATGCCTGCAGGGGCAAGGCCGCCGCCAGGGCACCGTGGACGTCGTCGGCATTGGCAGCGGCAGCCCTCCGCACCGCGCATGAGGAAGAAGACCTGCTCCTTCGCGAGCGCCTGGCAGCGATCGGATAAGACTGCCACGGTGGCCTTACGACCTTCCTCCGCAAGAGGGACGGCGCCGACGGCAGACGACGATGGCGGTACGGCTCGGCAGGCAGTCAAACGTACGAGGTCGTCGTCCACTACAAATTAGCATTCTAGGTTTTATTTTTCTAGTTCTTAGTTAAACAGTCGAAATATCGGTTGTTTTATGTAAATTATGTCTAAACTTCAAAGGAATTCGCCCTGTTTGATAAAACTTGTCTGTTTAGTTCAAACAAATTTTAAAATGTGTGGGGACATGGTTGGACGGCCGGCTCCCGTATCACTGACCATGGATAGGTCCTCATCTGTCCATGAACGTCTGCGAACGAATACTGTGTACGGTTTGGAGGTTAGCATCGGAGATGCTCTTAGGCATCTTTAACTAAACCTAAAAAGGACTTACTACACAAATTCCTTTTTGGGGAATTAAGCCACACCTAGACAAACTCTTAGCTCCTCCCAAATTTCGCCCATGGGGCCATGCATGTTGCCGTCGCATCCCAGAATTCCGGCCTCGTCCGCAACCCCGTTGGTGCCACGCTGGAGTCAACCAACGCGTCGTCGCACTCGAAGAAGAGGAAGAAGCCCTCCGCTCCAACATCTTTTATTCCACCTTCTGTCACCCCCTCACCTCCTCCACCACCTGCGGCTGACACAATGCCTGAAAGGAAAAGAATCTTTTTTGCTACTGATTTTAATGATGCAGCGTGGCGATGATTGTGTGACGTGTTTGCCTTGATGATTGTAGTGCAGACGAACATGATGTTGCAAATTTTATGTCCCAAATGAATTAATCACACATACTCGACCTATGATGACAGAGTTGTCTATGGTCAATGATGATGAGAGGTTTGAAGATCATGAGGGCGAGGAGGAGGATCTTGAAGTGGAGGAGGTCAATGATCCCATGGGGACACAAGCAAGCACCAAGAAGACAAGGCCAACAAACTACAATTGCCAAGAGGACATTGTTTTGTGTCTTAACTTGGATGAATGTCTTGCTTGATGCTTGATGCCTTAGTTGATACGGATCAGACCAAGGAGAAGTTTTGGAGTAGGATTGAAGACTACTACTCCAATAATGTGGTCGTCCATTCCCATCATACTCAAGGCTCTCTTGCCCAACGATGGAGTGTGACACGGGAACAATGTAACGATGGTTCGATTGTGTTGATCAAATCAACATTGCACCACCGAGTGGGGTGAAAATCACGGAGTACGTGCCTATCATCCAAGACCTATGCAAGCAACACAATAAGAAGGGCAGCGACAAACCATCATTGTTGCATCATTGCTACAAGGAGCTAGTTGACAATGAGAAGTGGATGAAGGAACTACAAAACCACACCGAAGAGGGCAAGAATTAACATTTCCATTGATGCAGACGTCTGGAGTAAGAAAATCTTCACATTAGGACGAATGGTGCCAATATTGCAAAAGAGAGGAAGAAGCATGGTGGCACCCGACACGACACTTACAAATAAGAGCTTCGTGCTATGAGCGAGAGCAAGAAATCATTGGCGGCCGAACAAAGAGAAGAGAAGGCGGCAAGGTGGAATGAACTCAAGTTTATGGAGGAAGAGAAGTAGACAGAAAAGATGGCGGCTCAAGCAAGGAAGATGGATGTGGAGGAGTGTATAATTCCACTTGAGCAAGAGAGGCTTGCAAAAGAGTGGAGGGCCGAATAGCATGCTATCATGTTCATGGACCCGAGCTCGATGGATGCCACGACGAGGAAATATTGGTTACTCAGTAACGGTAAGACTTTGGCCAAATCAGAGGTCGACCGTGATGGTGATGGTGGCGGCCGTGTTGACGGTGGTGGTGATGGTGAGCATGGGAGCGATTGAGTTTGTGAAGTATAAACTGATAGGGCTTGGTCCACGACATAAGACATGCCATGTGGGAGCATAAGTTGGGGAGCACAAGTTATTGTTGGATGGGAACATGAGGGGCGTGTTTGGTTGCCCGCATCAGGCCCAGCCTGGCCCGCGCGGGAAGAAAGTGGCACGTTTGGTTGCCTGCGTTTACTGTGCGGCCCGCATGGCACAAACCTTAAAGCACACTTGGGCCTGGCTCGCTGGAAACGCTCAGATCGGCAGTTTCTAGCGAGCCAGGCTGAGGCGAGCGCACAAGGTGGGCCGATTGCACGAGGGGAGATGGGAGGGATACGAGCTGCTATGCAGCATGTGCTTGCTTATCTTCTCCTACCTCTAGTAACCTTCCCTCTAATTATGTTCTTCCTACCCCCTTCCGATCTACACAACGGTGCTTCGATTCGAGGTAAGCTCTACACGAAAAAGACGCACCTCGATGCTACGGTTCCATTCAGGCGATCGATTCATAGTTTCGTTAGCCGTAAGTTCTTAATTTCGTCTTCCCGTTTGAAGTTATTCTTGATGAATTTTGTCAGATTCGTCACGCATGATCGATCGTTTGAAATTTCCTTTGACCAACAGCCTAATCTCGCAGTTCCTCACAACATTCGTGTTGTAAGTTTTTGGTTTCGACGATCGTAGCTTCATCTCTCTTTGAGCAGCAGTCTACTACACTGACGCCGCCATGTCGAGCTCCTCTGTTCTCTGCTCAGAGTCCTCCTGTTCGTCCCTCTCGACGCCGACTCCCCTTGATCTCCTTGCCCACGTCCTACTACAATAGATTCGTTTCCGGCGTCGCTCTTCTCGGCCTACTCTCTGTCGTCCTCCTACTGCACTGACGCTACAAATGCACACTGATTTCTTGTGTCCTCTGCCTCCGCCCTCCGTGCACACTGCAGTTCGTCGCGCCGCCGACGGGGTCAATCATCTTAGCCTCCTCTCTCTCGCCCTACTACACTGGAGTAGTTTCCGGCGTCGATCATCTCGGCCTCCTCGCTCGTCCACTGCACTGACGATACCATGGCGCGATCACTACATTCTCCTCCTCTGTCGATTGTCTTTCCGCGAGCACCGCAACTAGTTCGTCGACGGTGTCGCTCGCCGTGCCGCCGACGGGGCGACTCCATGCTCGTCATGTCGGACATGGCGCCACAACCACTATCCATTGCAGTCGCCATGGTCCGGCGCACACTACATTTCTTCCCCCCTCCCTCTGCTAGCTCTTAACCCTATGTGCTAAGTGCAAGTGCTAGCTCTTAATCATACCCCATGCGGGCAACCAAACACCGTGTTCATGTGCCGCTTGGGCTAATGCAGGCAACCAAACAAAGTGCACTTGCGTATTACCTAATGCAGGGACCCTAGATGCAGGCAACAAAACAACTTGCAGATGACGCATTTGGGGCTGTTTTTGCTCAATCGGGCTGGGTTGAGAAGTGTATGCAATGCAACTACTGTTCAAAACTTGAACCAAACATGCCCGAGATAGTTCAAGTTGGAAGCACGGGTTAGTACTAGCTGAAGCACACATTCGCTCAAAAACTTTCATCGATACCTATTAACATGAGATTCGGCTTTGAAGATCTCGACAGGAGAAACATAACAACGAAAATGTTTTGTAATTTGGACGTACAGTTTAAGAGATAAATAAATTTTTTAAAAATAAATAGTAAAAGCACAAACAAACCCACACGTGCTCCCATACTTGAGAAACAAACGTACAAACTTCGCAACAAGTGATGCATACACAATCCACTACTCGTCATCATCAGAGAGGGTGAGAATGACCTTTGCAAATGATACCCTTTAACTAGTGATTAAAAAGAGAGTAATGCTACACCCACATAAACTAACATATGGTTTTTACGTAAAAGAGGACGTGGAAACAAGGGATTGGTTCGATGGGGATGGAAGGGCCCACCCCCTTGAAAATCAGGGGGGAGAAGAAAAGTAGTTAGGAAGATTACGTAGGCTTAAGTAGCTTTTACGTAGATGTAGGAGTATTGTTAAAAAAACTACCAAAAACTAAAAGAGCAAACTACTTCGATATTTAATGGGTTGGAGCACAGAATTCTTGGGCCAAAACGTCTATAACCCAAAAAAAGGTCTATAACCCGTCGTGAAACAGAGTAAAGACAACAATTACCAAAAACTTAGATAAAATGTCCTCACGAATCTCTGTGCATAAGATTTCACGACTATAGCATTGATTAAGACTACCCATAGTGGGAGTAACATAGGTAGTAACATCACACATATCTAGATAAAATAGATGATATGGCAAGCAATAAATGAAGAAAGAGAGGCATGTAGTAACATAGCTAGTTACTACTAATATGAGTAACATCACACATATCAATGCAAGATGAGTCTATAGCATAATAAATAAAGTGTTGCATGTTACCACACATGTGTTACTCCCCACTATAGAGGTAGTAACATAGAGTAGTAACATGGGGCATGTTACTACTCTATGTTACTACCCACTGTGGCTAGTCTAAGGTATACTTACCTCTCAATCAACCAGAAATAGTGTCGGGGGCTCTCGGAACGAAAAAGGCCGTACACAGCCCCTGCGTCATCCCCGTTGGGCGACTCGGACGGCGCCCTACCCAGCCGCTGGGGGTGCATACTCTCTCCTCCCCTTCCTCTGCGGCCGCCGAGGGACGCTGCCGGTCTAAGCCCAGGGGCCGACGGTGGTGGCGGCGGACATTGCCTCTCTCCCACGGATCTGGGGTTGTGCGGGGCCCTGGATCGTGTGGAGGCGTGCCCGATTCGATCTGCAACGATGATGGCTGTGGCGCGGCGGTGGCGGAGGCGGCGCGGGCTACGAGCGCGGTGGCCAGCCCTGTTCGGGCGGCGGCGATGCTGCGCGCCATCTGCCTTTGGATCGGCATCGGCGGCATGGAGGACCTGGTGGTCGCGGCGGCGGCACCTCCGGTCAGATCTGTTCTGACCGGTGCAGTCGACGGTGGTGGTCATCTCTTCCGTCAGAGGTGGTTGGCCTGCGTCTGGGTGGTCGGATCTCGAGATTCGTCATCTAGTCCCGGCTACGAGTCGGGGAGACAGTTGCCGGTGAAAACCGAGCCGTTGCGGGCGATGGCGGCGTTTTTGCGCCGTTAACTTGATGAAGGCATCGTCGTGTAACTGTTGTCGACCCACTCGTGCTGCTTCGGGGGAAACCCTAGTATCTGGTCTTCCAGATCGGACGATGGCGATACTACGGTGCGTTTCTCTCTTGGGAGCATCATTTATGGAGTAGCGCCGAAGACAGAGGCGGGAGGTGGAGCGGCCGTCTTGCACGGAGCTTCGGTGGAGCTGTCAAGTCATACGGCCGGCGGTGCTGCTACCGAGTCATGCTCGGTTGGCGGGTGCTACGCCGCAGCAGATCTTCCAGAGTCTTCGCGTCTGGGCGGATGAGCGCAGGGCGGTGGCACCGTTGGGCGCCATGGTGGCGTCGACGGATGTCCGGACTGGCAAGGATGATGCGGATATCTCTCCCGAAGATGAGTCAGTGGTCCGATGATGATGACGGCTTCTAAAACGTGTGCATGTGTTGTGCGCTTTAGGTAGGCTGCACCGGCTGTTGGTCCCGATATGTTATGCGGATGGATCGGCGACGACACCGGTTTTAGATATAGGGAGTGAAAGCACTCCATATTATCGAGTTTATAGGTGTGAGTGGTGGCTTCAGGTGAATTGATGTATGTCTCATCGGACCTTTGTGAAATAATTAATAAACATAGCTGCATGCATCAATTGATGCAGAGGCGGGGGGTTTAACCTCCTTTTCTAAAAAAAACTGGATACTAATTGTTAGGCCAACAACAGAAATTACTACTCCCTCTCTAAACTATCTAATGTTCTAAAATGTACTAGTAATTTGTACGTGCTTTGCATGTTAGACTATTATGTGTGACCACAATAGTAAATCATGTAAATTAAAAATAGAATATTCTGTGCTATAATAAAATGGTAACTTATGGATTTTTGTTTACAATTCGTATTGAATCACGTTAGCACAACGAATTTCCATATGAAGAATGCTTTGAAAAACATACTTTTATTCCAAAAGAAATGTTATTGACGTGTTTGTGAAATCTTTTAGCTTTTTCATGTTCCAACTTGAAAATACAAATAAAGTTGGTTTGATGTTAATTTTCACCATTTCAAACAGTAAACTTTAAATAACTTAACATCCGATGAAGAAAATAAATTAAAATCTAAATCTGAATTTTCTATAGGTTGTTTGAATATTTCTCTTAACAAACAGCAATACTGCTTTCATTCTATATTATAGTGCGTATAGATTTTTTGAAAAGTCAATCCTCACAAACTTTGACCAAGTTTGTGAAAAAAATCATTTACATCTAGAATTCCAAGCATATATCATTTGCTTCATCGTAAGATGTATTTCATATTTTTATATTTTTGGTATTGTAGATATAAATAGTTTTCTCTGTAAACTTGGTCAAAGTTTAAATTTTTTGACTTTTCAAAAAACTATACACGCTCCGTTATGAAATGAATGAAATATTGACATGCGTACAATTTTTTCAACAGCATACTAATTCTTTTGAGAAAAATAAAAAATGCTTCCGTGCATGCATTCAACAGTATTCATGCGAGGAGCAAATTCCTATAGGCTGCTACCCTCTACGTGCACACTTCCTACGGGCTCAACTATACACGCTTCTAGGCTACACTGGAGTAGTACTACATTTTGTCTAATAGGGCCAGTTCCAATGTAACGGTTGCTCCTCACGTGAAAGTTCTCGAGCAAGTGCTACGTTTGTAACTCTAGAAAGATCCATCGACCTCGTTTTGGCGCGCGGTTGTGCGACGCGAATCCAAGACACCATGGCCGTTGGATAAGTTGGCTTCAACATTGATAAGTGGCATGGATTCATCCCGTGGAAGAAATCAATGGCTAACAGATGCTTCTGCATCACTGTGGGCAGCTAATCTGAATTTGAAAATTGGTGTACTATAGTAGTAGAGATTATATTAATTTACAGAGAGAGTATTTTATTTCCGTGGCACTATGCATGCATGTATCTGAATTAAATGGACTGAGCTTTAGTCCAAACAGAACGAGCAAAGGAGAAAAGGCGTACAACTCTATTGAATAAAAATAGGTCAATCATGAAAGTCAAACGTCCACGTCTACTTTTATATTTTAGTTCTGCGGATCAAAGAGGCTCTTATCCATTACGAGTTTACATGTCATCTGCTTTATATGATTATACATTGGAGAAAACATCACCTGGTTAACTGGTTTTGATGATGAAACTATGATCCCATAGGATTCAGAACGTATGACACTTCAGTCTTGTGTTTGTAGCTATCATATCATCGGAAATCCTGCGCAACAGAGCCCGTTAGTTTAGACTGCACATGATATATCAATTCTTCTAAAATGTGCAACCCAGTTGATATCCTCTTACGCATTCAACTATAGTCACATAAGCCCATAAGATAAATTCACGTCGACTATATACCTACATTCATAATATAGCAAGTTGCTCATCATGAACGCCTGAATATACAGTAACTTATTATAAGCATCCACAGAACTATAGTCACATGCAGTAAGGCGGGAAACACCTGCCAAACTTTTTATGCATCAATTTTCTGCTTCAATCTGCTGTTCAAAGGATGAAGCACAAATGTCAAACGAGAGTACAGAAACAACATAGTCGCAAATACACAGAACATGTTGCGCGTATACAATTTCACCGATAAAGTTTTTCCTTCCGGATTGCTTTGTTCAAGCGTCCTAGTGCTCTGCAATAGACAACTTAACATACTGAAAGATAAGGAAAATATGAAACCACGACTACCTCTGGCCGCGAGAAATTTCTTGCAAAGTAGAGATAGTATAGGTACAAATATACAGTGCTTTTGCTGCAACAAATTTCTCTCACGAAGTACAAACAGTTCTGCTTCTGAAAGGATGAACTGCAACTGCTCACCGGAAGAGCAAAAACAACCCAGTAATCACATAAACAAAGGACGTATACACGTATGAACCATCTAAGGATAGGCTGTTCCGTTACCTTCTCCAAAGGTGTAATGAAATACTACTACATATGCACTTTGGCTTGGCTTCCATTTTATATGTACATCATAGCTAGAGTTCCTTTTCATTTTCTATCGTTTTGTCAAACCGTGCCGAGTATCCTTTGTGACCCAAGATTGCACATGATATAGGAAGATTACAGGATACCCGAAGTATCTGCAGACTCGATTTAATCGGATTCTCAAGTATCCTGCTTGGAGCGAGTCCTGGACCATCTGGCGATCTGGCCGTCCCATGATGAACTGACAAGCATTGGATCGGACGGATGCCAGCTGCAGTCTCGAACTGCCAAATGATGATGTCCTTGCAGTTTGGCAACCTGCGACCCACTTACCTGAACATGGGAACAAGGATAATAAAATATGTTGGAAGAGCCTTTGCAAATCATGAAAAGTAAAACGAATTAGCAGTACAATTTCTCATAACTGAAAGGAGCAAAAGTGGATTGTTTGGTCTGCATTTGGTTGTGACTATTCATGTATGGTCGCACGGCGAAGGCACCTCACTGAAAGATCTATGTTATCAAAGAGTGGCTAAAAGCTACTCCCTCTATATCAAAATTTAAGACGTTTTTTGACACTACAATAGTGTCAACAAATGTCTTATATTTTGATACGGAGGGAGTACCTAGGTGTGAAGTGTCACATTTCTAATTCAAGAGGCATGTCTACACCATGTGCCTATGTATGAGATCCATACACGCACTCATGTAGTAATGTTGCCATATGGTACTCTGGTTATAGAACAATAAAAAACATGAAAAAGTGGAACTCTGTTCGAACAGGAAAGAGAACAAGTAAAAGGAAATGCATCCAAGAAATTGTACTTCAAGTCTTCTCCATCACGTTTTACAGCTGCAGAATGTGTGCAATCAACCTTCTAAAATTTTGATTAAGAAAATGGACATAAAAGCGTCCAGAATTGTCACATGAAATCATCCTAAATTTCTCAACAAGAGTACTTTCACATCATTATGCTTACAGAAATTGTAACATATATTTAGAGAAGAAAGTATATACAGGAGATCGTGTTGATGTGCAAAATGGCAAGTAAAAGGATGCAGATAGTGGTAGTAGTACAACAAGAACAAAAGAACTTGAATGGGCTGGCATGTTGAATAGAGACATACCACATCATAGATGCAGACACTAGCATCATAAGATCCTGTATATATGTACTTCTGTCCTGTGCTGTACGAAGCAGAGGGTATTAGCCTATCTGCACATATCCACTACATTAATCTGAAAAATAATAATGATGCCAAGTTCCTGAGCAGTCACAGTATAGTACCTATATGTGGGAGAAAAATAGCAACGAATTAATGTACGGAGAACTGAATGGCCCCGGTATGTAGCTACTGACTGGTCATGTGGATGCTTTTGTTGCTTGTACTGTTGTGGATATCTTGAATATCTGTAGTCCCAGGCAGGGACTCTGTTTTCGGAACTGTATCAAACAATAAGATTAGTATAGCTCTGCAGTAAGCCAATGTGTCCAAATCCGAGCAACAAAAAAATGGATTAAGCAGACTGCCTGTTGCTTAAGACATACCCATCAGCATTGGATGTCATTTTCCGGATGTCCCACATCTTAATAGCTTGATCTTTTCCATTTGATATGAAACATCTACCATCTCCACGGCTGTCAATATGAGTAATGCCATGCAGATGTCCAGTCAAAACCCCAGCCGCTTCCCCTGTGGACAAACAACGTCTGTCCCAGACCTGAAGACAGGCTACCAGGATCACATACCACAAAGTTTCTAAGATTAAAAAAAGTTAAGAATAATTTTTTATTCTTGTTCCAGAGGAAACCTCAAACTTAGCTAACACAAAGGTTGTCACCTAATGCAAAACCACATAGGAATTCTTGACAAATGAATTATAGGTGCTTGTCCTGTTGTCCACTACTAAAATATAAACATATATGATGCCTAGGGTAAAAGGCATGTAGTAATCTCTAATTGATGATTTACTAGGTACCTGCTTCTCCGGTACTCAAGGTAACAAAAAGAATGGTGCAACCATTTTTTAAACTACACGTTTGGCAGCTCAATAACAGGATTGTATCGGTGCGATACCGGCAATCCCCTATGAAATATAAACAAAATTCCCAGAAAGATAAGAAAAATTGAATGCTTAACTAATGCTATTGCAACATCAGAACTAGCAAGAATTCAATTTGATTACTTCTTTAGTTGAGAATTAAGAATCAGGAAAGCGGTACTGTGAAAAATGGTTTGTAGGTAGGTAATGATACTGGAGTAGAGTAACAAAAAATATAAGTTAGGATAATGACGTCCAACATCTTGCGTCCAACATGTTCTGTCGAACCATCTCATTTTATTTATGCACTAACCAAAGCATATTTCCAGGTATAAAAAAGGCCATGAAAAAAATGCTAAGGAATATTAGCTGGCACATCATTAGCTTCATGGCATGTAATCTTTTATTTCTTTATTTTTTTAGAAATCATGACAAGTGATCTGCTACTCTACTGGAAACAAAAATATCCAAGCACGTTCAGTCATTCAGCAATATGGAGGGTGCAACATAAAAAGCCTTCACACTTCATATGTTCAGATACGATCAGGAAATATGAGAATAGCAATTCAGTCAAATACGTTAATACAGAAGAAATTACATAATGTTGCCAGGAAAAAGAAATCACGTAAAAATAATTTATAACAGTAAGCTACCTTGCACAAGTTATCATCGCTTCCAGAATAAAGTAGGTTACCAGATTCATCAGCAAATGCTACTGTGTTGACATCAGACTGAAATGTAAAAAAGAAAATCAATTATACTATCAACTAACATATCAAATATTTATTACACAAAGATTTCTGAGATGCAAACAATCCATAAAGGAAATAAGCAAGGATTCAATTGCATTGCTGCTATGACAATCTATATGCATATCAAACTGTTCAATCTAAACTGCCAAAACGTCTTATCTTTAGAAACAGAGGTAATATTAAGTTTCCAGGCTAGCTAAAATATCCTATACATGCCTAGTTTATTTTTCGAATAAGTATTAGGAGAGTTTGTTTTTCAGAACAAAGAGCAAAACAGAGTATGACTTTGCCCAACAAACAGTAGAGCAAGATGTTAAGGCTGCAAATTTTCATCTGCTCCTGATAACCCAACATGATACTTCCAAAATATATACTGTTGCCACTGGATCGCAAAAATAAATAAATAAATTTATCAAGTCATTATTAAAAATCCAATATGGATAAATCCCCGACTGGAGCAGAGAACTTCCTAGCTTTTTATACATGAATCATAGTAAAAAAAAATCAATCAGTTGACTTAGCCAAGTCAGTTTGGCATCAGCATCACAGCATAGTTTCTAGAACAAAATTTGTGAGCACACGGGTGTTGCATTTAAAAGAGCAATGCCAATGGTTTAGTTGTACATTCTTTAAAGTTGGTAGGTAAAACCTCTTTAATAAAAAAAATGGTAACAAAATATCGTCAGAGACACATCAAAGGTACATAGTATGCTTGGTTAGGTGCAGCGACATGTCTTGTCGAAAATTGGGCGAACCATGGCGGACCCATATAAAAAGGCCAGAGATTAAAGTAATGTCCGCCGATGCCTGGCAAATTTTGCAGCCCCGACAAGGAGTGCCATTTACACCTAAGAAATCAACCAAATGAGAGTTTCCACACCTTCTGCCCACCAAATATTTTTTACTAATACCATTATCCATCTTCAGATTCAGCATAAATTTTTCTTTAGAGTTTAGATCAATTATCAGGGTATAACTACCTCAGTTGTCACCCATGCCCACTTCGTGGGAAATAAAAAAGAACAGAGAGATAGATCATATCTGGACAAGTATGGATGAAGTTACTTGGCTGGTAAGATAGCACAACCAACTTAAGATCATTGGACTATTAATCACTTCCAGTGAGATAAGAAACCCAAAAAATGTGATCAGGCAAATATTTAAGAAGATACAACCCAAGAGAAAAAATAATATCATACTGTATGGGCAGGCAAACGCAATGTCACTTTGTTTGCCTGAAGGTCGTAGACATATATTGAATCATCATTACTGCCAGCAACAAGCTCCCGCCCATCAGTGGAAAATTTAACAGAAAAGAGTCCAAATGAATATCTAACATCTTCATGCTCTGAAAAATCTAATCCATCATGGATGTCCTGCAAAAAGATGTAAGCTAATAGTTTAACAGAAAAGTATTTGAAGTGCATATCAAGCATCTTTGTGCAGAGAACAATCCAATGCATGTGGATGTGCTACAGGACGATTAAGTAAATATTAAATCAGCTGTGGACCTGTTGAATCACAAAGTATAAACTTAAAATGCCTGAAGTCATAAAGCAGTATATTTCCATAGTACTGAAGATATCAAAAAATTATAACCATAAAATAGGATAAGGGTGGCACTATCTCAACAGAGAAAAAAATGCCATTTTTCCTGCAGAAGGGCAAATCTTGATGAGAACTCACAGTGACATTAGCATATGATTCTTTTGAAGCAGTGCCAACATTGACAATATGGATAATGGGTGCCAGACTAGAGTAGACCTGCAGATTGATACGTCATAAGAAAGTTCACAAATCCAACTTTGCATGCAAAAAGGGAAGATAAAGGGAACAAGTAACCGACGAAGTTAGGCTACACAATAATAATATACAGATAGAAAGAACTAACTATCTGTTTTTCCAATATGTTCGAATTTAGCACTGGTAACCAGAAAGATCAGATTCAAACTAAAGCTACCGGAGTTATCTTATCAATGTATTGACAATAGCTCAGATGAAACATCAAGTGCTGTTTTCCAACCCTCACAATGTTTCCACTACTAGTATAGTAAGTACTAAAAGCACACCCCCACTAGCCTTGTTCCCCAAATCAGATACCTTACCGAAAAAGGGTTTCCCCTGCTTTGTATTCCAAAGCAATCAACACCGAAAGTACAGATCGCTGGGGCGAGCAGCACATCAAGCCCAAAAGAAAAGGAAGAAGAAACAGATGCCAACAGCGATAGCTCGACAAAGCGCGGATGACCCGCCACCGCTGCGCCCACCGGAAACAAACGACCATAGCCCGAGGCTCCGATCCGCCGTGTACCAAGCAGCACCCCCAAGAGGGAATGCGACGCCGACGGCGCTGCTGCCCGGACGGGTCCTAGGGTTTCCCCCGGCACGCGGAGGGAGTTGGGGGATGGAGAACAACGACACCCTCCAGGAAGGAATGGTGGCACCCACAGGTGTCACCGCATCGGAGCCGAAGACCGGCAAGGATTTCTCCCACACTCCAAACCCCGCTGCCCGACCGGACCAGAGCCGACCAGCCAAACCTCCGCCCACCCCCTTGCGCCATCTCGGCTGCGCCACCACCCACGCCGCCTCACTGCGAACACCACCACGAGGCCAAGAGACCCGAAGAGAAACGCCAAACGACGGGAGCAGCAGCACCGTTACCGAGCAGGAGGGAACCTCCCCCGCCGACCGGGAGGCCCAGGCCCCCGGCACCGTCGCGGTCGCCGTCCGGACGCGGCAGCAGGGCACACCAGGCCACCCCTGGCCCGGCCGGGCCCGAACAGGCCCGCAAAGCCCCGCCGGCCACGCTGCAGCAATTCGGCAACCGCGCCGCCAGCTCCCAGCCGCTCGCCGCCGCACCCCCGCCTCCTGGAGGCCGCGCCACAGGCGCACCCCACCGCCGGCCCCCCCGGGCCCAAATCAGATACCTTATAAAGTTCAGTTCATCCTCTTCGGTTCAAGGCAATTGCATGTCATGCATGCATTTCCTCTCAATAAGAATAATGGAAGAGATTGACTGCATGAATCGATAAAAGTTGTACCAGAGAACTACACATTTCCAAAACTGAGCCCATGCATACAGGGTTCGGGCGAAATTAAGATGAACCGAAAGAGAAGACAAAGATCTTACTAGTTAAGTTTTAGTTAACTTACGAGGAACCTTTGATCAGGTGATAACGCTGCATCACTAATTGTCCATCTCAAACTTCTAGCATGAATGTCCTTGTGTATTTCCCAACCTTTATCGACATCATATATTCTTATGTGGCTTCCCTGATAATGAAAACAAAAGGACGATTAGGAAACCGAAAATTTCAGGAAATTGTACCTGTGCTTACTAGAGCCTAGTAAAACTTTTACTATTGCATTAGAGCATAGCATACCTGAAAACCAGCAACAAAAAGAGAACCATCGGCAGAAAACTGTGAAACATAAGCTCGTGAATCCATCGTATCCACCGCTTCAGGACCATCCACTGGAAGATAATGACCAAGAACGAATGCACGATCAACCGGAGAGAATTTTCCATTTCCTGAAGAATTAACTTCCCTTCCACGTAACAACCTAGTTACTGAGACTCTATCCATGGACTTGCGGATGCTTTCACTAGGTCCTGATCTTAGTCGAGTCATATGGAAAATATCATTATGTAATTTTGAGAAATCATTTTTCACTTCGACTGAACTAGATCCATCACTATTCTGCCCTTCAGGCTCACTGGATCCCTGTAGCCTACTCATGCCATAACCCATCCTTTTCAACTGCTATATGTATGTCAATTCTCCTTCCAAATGCTCATCGATATGTAGACTCCAAAGCTTGCTTCTGGAGACCGAAGAAGTTCCAAAAAAAGAAGAAAAAAAGATGTGAATGAGCAAGTAGGTAAAAGCATACACTGCATAAGAGTTATATATGTTTGACAAGAGCAAGATATGTTTACCCATGATTACGGAATGTGCTACGAGTAATTGAAAATAACAACCCAACCCAAAGAATAGGCCATCTGGTGAATGAGATAAAGGAGGTGATGAAGGAAAGAGAGCTTTTATGTATACACATTGGACGTTTACAGAATATGACTGCAGATCGTTTCGCTTATATGTCGAGAGTGGAACTCTGAACCGACCTGTGGTTGCAGGAGCCTCCAAATACTCTGATTAGCTTGATGGCAAGCGATTGTACAACTATTCCTACATAAATAAAGCTCTTTTTTCACGCAAAAAAATAGTTTAATTGTTCCTTTTTAAGAAGGAGGTACTTAATTGTCAAACAGATCTAACTAAGTTTACCAACAGCTCAGCTTAGCATTACGCAGCTTGGAAGGATCAGTTTAGCAATGCCCTATGAAGGAGGTATTCAGAGCTAGAAGTTGTAGCCAAAGCAACTGAGCGTGATACTGTGAGTCTTATCACATAACTTATTCTGCACGTACATGTTCTCTGCTTGGTCAAAGCTATGATTACATAGTGAGCAAGAACAAACAATGAATCTTGCATCCATAGTATGTCCCTTGTTTCAGGCAGCTTTGAGCTACTCCTACCAATTTCAACAGTGCAAAATCAGCACACTTCAACATAAGCTCATCAGTTAAGAACTTGAGCTAAAAAAAAGCGTTGAAGCCGTCAGACCAAAATACTAAAACAAAAACTGCACGTTTCTTCAGCTAAGCGTACAACAGATTCAGGAGAAGCACATGACGCCACAACAAGCACATCAACAGGCAGCAGCTATTGGAGATGATGCTCTAAGCCGGCAACATCGGACAAACACTGGCGGCGGCTTAGCATAGCAGGAGCGGTGGCTGCTAACCTACTACCGATCCTCGTCGCGCGCTTCTCCCGCAGCGCAACCATATCTCCTGGTAATTCCTAAGCCCAATCACCCGGACAGAAACGACAGAGGAACTCGATGGACGGGGCTAACCGTGCAGGGACGGAGAGGGACTGGTTTGGCCGGGAGGAGGATGCTGCAGAATCGAATCGAACCGGAGAGGAATCGAGCTAGCTCGCGGTCGTTGCTCACTGGGCGCCGCTTTGGAGTTGGGGCCTGCTCTTCTCCTCCTCCGTCGTGCTCGGCAGCGAGCAGATTTTTTGCCACCCGTTTTCTTGGAGTGGGTCCCACTAGCTGACCTTTTTTTTTGGCTGACAACCACCGCTTGCCAACCGCCGACCCATTTCAGCTTTCAGGAACGGGCCGGTCGGTGACTGTACGACTCGGGCTGCGTTGCTGGCCCGTGGGGAGCTCCTAGTTGGCGCTGTAGGCGCCGGTTCGCGCCGCTGGCGCCCACGCGGGCACGAACTGGGCCGGCCCAGCAAGCTGCTGAGAAGCAAAAAGCGAAGGGAAAAATTAGTGTACCAGATTTATTCGGGAGAATCGGGAGTCAAACTCGTATAACGCCCAAGTAAACGACCACATGGGTCAACCACTGGACCAAGCTCGGTGTGATGCTTATTTTGGGAAATAACTCTTTAATATTTTATACAGTACAAACATTAAACATATACTAGTATTATATACCCCCGCCCCTATAAATTCTTTGAATAGAGAAAACATAAATTGAAAAGGCATTCATATAGACCATGAACTGAAAGGAAAAGTTCGCAAAATGGGAAAAAGTTAGTGAGTTCGAAAAAAGTTCATCGAATTTGCAAAAAAGTTCATCAAATTTAAAAAAATATTCATCAAATTTGCAAAAAGTTCATTGAATTTGAAAAAAAGTTCATCAAATTTTAAAAAAGTTCATCGAATTTGAGAATTTTTTATCAAATTTGAAGAAAGTTCATCGGATTTAAAAAAGTTCATCGAATTTGAAAAAGTTCACTGAATTTAATAAAGTTCATCGAATTTAAAAAATCATCAAATTTGAAAAAGTTCATTGAATTTCAAAAAAGTTCATCAAATTTGAAAAAAATTCATCAGATTTGAAAAATTTCATCAAATTTCAAAAAAATCATCGAATTTGAAGAAAGTTCATCAAATTTTAAAAAGTTCACTGAATTTAATAAATTTCATCAAATTTTATAAAAGTTCATGAATTTAAAAATAATTTCACGAATTAAAAAAACTGCACAATAAAGAAAACAAAAAGGTGAGAGAAAAAGAATAAGAATAAACCAAACTGAAGAAAGAAAAAAAATGAACTGTATTTACACTTGTGGGCAGATGGCGTGGTGGCTAGAGCCGATTGCTAGCAACGAACCGATGAGAGTTCGAACCCCCTCCCTGCACTCCATTTGACCTTTCAAAAATAGAAATGGAAAAAAAGAGAATGGGCCGACCCAGCTTGCACTGCTGCAGGCGCCCGTTTTGCAAATTGCAATGTAACGGGCACCTGCAGCGCCAAATAGGAATTGCCGGCTCCACGTCTTGAGGCGTTTCCTATTTTGCCTAAAAAAAGAATTTATATATATATATATATATATATATATATATATATATATATATATATATATATATATATATATATATATATATATATATATATATATATATATATATATATATAATTTATGTGAGGCACCTAGGTGCCTGGGCTCCTTGATCGGATCCAACCCGTTAGTGCGTTTTTTTAGAATTTCTGATTTGTTTCCTAATATTTGCATGCAGGACTTTCCATGTATGAGATATAATCAAGTGTTTTAAATTCTTCGAATTAGTACATCTCCTTTTATTGCTTTCCTTCTCTTATAAATTTTCATGCAGAAGTTGCACACTACGTATTTGTGACTATATACTCAAATTGATTCGCTGCCATGGCTTCACATTCGTGCAGACATATATCTGAAAAAAGTTAGGTATCCTACCCACTTTGTAACTACATATAAATACCTATGTATTATTACGATACCTATACATAATTTTGAGTGAGGGTATGTAGTTGTAGATAAATATGATAAGTTTGCACATACCTAAAAAATATATTGAGTACTCTCAGTTTCGCATATCCATAATTGTATTGGGTACTATCAATTTAAAATCATTTGACGAGTATATACCCATATATGTTGACATACCCAAATAATATACTCTTTTGAATACATACGCATAAATGGTATTGGAGACAGATCCCAGAAAAAAAATATCCAAATATAACACAGTGCGCCGCGTATTTGTGGGCCGCCCGCTATGCGTTGTAGTGCGCGTGAGTTAGCTTGTGTGGCGCCAAATAGGAGATACAAGGGGTCTGAGAACTTTCTTTCCACGTGATGGGGTCCGAGAGCTAGGGTAGTGCGCGCCGTGTTGAAAATACAGAGAAACACGCAGACCCTTTTGGGTCGTCCATGCGCGGGGCGTGGCGGGCAGGGGATCCTATACGGCGCACAAATCGCCTGCGAGCGAGCTAGTGCGCAACCCCCTTGCGCGTTGGGCGTTCGTATGGGCCCACCCAGTTATTGTTTTTTATTTAGTTTTCCTTTTTCATTTTTTCTTTGCTCTTTTCCTTTCCTCTTTTTTCTTCTTTAATTTTTCACCTTTTTCTTGCAAATTTTCTTTTATAATTCGCAAACATTGGTTTATTCATTGAATTCAAAAAATGTTCATCAATGCAAACAAATGTACAACAAATCAAAAAATGTTCATTGAATTGAATTTTTTCCATTGGATATAGAAAATTTCATAAAAATTTAAAATTTATTTATCGAATTTCAAAACTGTAGGTCAAATTCGAAATTTCTTCTTCATTTTCAAAAACTGTTCATCAAATTCAACTTTTTTTAATGAATTCAAAATTTGTTCATCCATTTTTCAGAAAAAAGTTCTTGAATACGTTTTTTGTTAAAATGTTCATCATTATTAAAAGAATGCTCATAAAAAATTCTGCACAAAATAGAAAACGTTCAAAAAAATCAAAAATGTTCATTCTTTAGAAATCGCTCACATTTTTTGAATTCACGAACTTTTTGTGAATTGGGTGGATATTTTTTTGAATCCGTGAACGTTTTTTTGAAAGTCAATTTTTTTTCAAAATCTCAAAAAAAGGGGGGCACCTCGCGCCCACATGGGTCGGCCTGTTCCCTTGCGCACATTTGGCCGAATAGGAGCACCCTGGCGGGACGCCCCCAGTTTTTTTCATTTCGTTTTCTTCTTCTTCTTTAAAACAATTCGTGATTGCAAGAAAATCAAATTTCAAGAAAAATGTATTGTGAAAAAACTTTCAAGAAATCATAAATTTTTCGCGGATTAAAAAGAATATTGTTCATTCTGAAAAAAACTGTTTGCATATAAAAAATCAGGATGTTAAAAACAATGTTCAGGAAATTAAGAAATTCATGATTTAAAAAAAGTTTTCATATTCTTAAAATGTTCTTGAATTTTTAAAAAAGTAGAAAACAATTCCTGAACTACAAAGAAAGTTCATCGATTCAAAAAATGTTCATCAACAATTTATTTTTTCATGAATTTCAGAAAATAATTCCAAAATTTCAAGCAATTCTCATCGATTGAAAATGTTCATGAGTTTAAAAAAAATCTCAATCCCAAAATATGTTTGCGAAATTGGAAAATGTTCAGTATTTAAGAAATTATTTGCTGATTTACCAGTGACCTACGCGCTAAATAGGGTTAGCCTTTGGGGACAAATGTTTTTTTCGAGACCTCCTAGTTGATGTCCGTCTTGGTTTCGTTGAAGCTAACGCTAATGGGTGGGCCCACTTTGCCGATGAGCTGTTTTTAATTATTATTTTTGTCATTTTTTAAAAGAACATTGTTGTTTTTTAGGAGCTACATATTTTAAAATCTTATTAAAATATAAAAATATATCTTAAGAAAACTATCGAGTATGTGTTTTATACTCCCTTCGTCCAAATATATATGGCTTAATTTGTCTTTTGAAGTTTGCTTTGACCATTGATAATATTAAATATATATGATATAAAAATTATATCACTAGAAACTTCTTTCGCATAAAATTTTGATAGTATGCTTTATGTAACGTGCAACCCATAAATTATTGCTTCCCATTGTGAAAAGTAACCTTGAAAGACGCACTAGGTACTATATATTTGAATGGAGGGAGTACAAAACTTCATTGTATGTTAGATAAATTCACCTTGTATTAAAAATTATTCAGTGCGTATTAAAAGTCGTTCGTCATAAAATAAAAAAAATGTATATTAAAAATGTTCAATGTATTTATAAAAAAAGTTCAGCGTGTATTTAAAAATGTTCACCGTATACTAGAAAAGTTCATTGTGTATTTGCCAGAGAAGTTCATCATATATTGGAATAAATTTCTCCAAATATTGCAAAACTCATAAAAGTTTTTTTAAGGCAAAAGAAAACCCAAAATCTGAAAAGAGAAAACGAACAAAGAGAAGGGTGGACCCGTCTAGAGGAGTCTTCACCGAAACCTCAAGTCTATGTGGGACGTTCATATAGAATCGGACTTTTTTTTTAGCTATACAAGGATTCCTTAACAACAACAAAATGTACATGAAACTACAGAGGCCCAAGCTTATTGAGAGTTTAGCCATTCTTTTTTAGAAACGCAATACAAGACGTAGACACTAAGAAACAAGTACATACATTCATCCTTGACGGTTCGGAAACCATAGTACCCTCTATAAGATGGCGAACGAGGCCGAAAGTACAGGAAGCGGGTTACCCAGGTTCAGGCCCTCACGGTGGGGCAACACCTGTAAGGGAATGCAATAAAAACAAAAAAAATTCCGCCTACGCACCAGTCTAGGACCACTATGAAGATGCATATAAGGTTTGATCTAATCGTTACCAACTCATAGCGCGGCGGATGAAGAGTTGGTGAAGATCGTTGGGGCAGATTTCCACAGGAAGGATTTACAACCTCCCAACTATAGGAATTTTCTCCCTCGAACAGTCCCTTGGACAGAACCTCAGACAATCCCTCGAATAGAAGATCGAACGTACGATCTCTCAACCGGATTACACATATACGGTGTCACCTGTCCAGCGGCGCTTGGCCTTCTAGAACTAATTGCTACTGGATACTAGACAGCCTTTCACCGCTACGAAACTATTTCATGGAGAGATAGATAGATAGATAGATAGATAGATAGATAGATAGATAGAGAGAGAGAGAGAGAGAGAGAGAGAGAGAGAGAGAGAGATCATTGCATGTCATTTGTGTCAGAACTTGAGATCAGTTGGAGAGCAGCTCCACCCCTCTATTTATAGTGGAGGAAGGTGTGGGGAAGGCATGAGGATGGCTGCCCAAAAAGGGGACCCTCTCACCAACATTGCCCATAGGGGAGCTTGCCCCAAGCCCCCTCCCTTGTCCATGGCACCCCATGTAGGGGCCTGCCCTAATGCCCCCTCCCAACATGTCTCCACCATTTTTGGGGTTGTCCCTGCCGTGGAGCCCCCCCCAACAAGCTTCCACCAATTGTGGGCTGCCCCTGTCGGTGTCAAAACCGACGAATCTCGAGTAGGGGTCCCGATCTGCGTCAAGGCTGATGGTAGCAGGAAGCAAGGGACACAGATGTTTACCCAGTGTTCGGGCCCTCTCGATGGAGGTAAAACCCTACTTCATGCTTGATTAATATTGATGATATGGGTAGTACAAGAGTAGATCTACCACGAGATCGTAGAGGCTAAACCCTAAGAGCTAGCCTATGATGGTATGAATGTAATTGTGATCGGCCTTCTAAGGACCAACCTCTCCGGTTTATATAGGCACCGGAGAGGGCTAGGGTTTACATGGAGTCGGTTACAAGGAAGGAAATATAATATCCGGATCGCCAAGCTTGCCTTCCACGCCAAGGGAAGTCCCATCCGGGCACGGGCCGAAGTCTTGAGTCTTGGATCTTCACGCTTCAATAGTCCGGACGTTGTACACAGTCCGGCTGTCCGGATACCCCCTAATCCAGGACTCCCTCAGTAGCCCCTGAACCAGGCTTCAATGGCGATGAGTCCGTAGCGATATTGTCTTGACATTGCGGGCGGGTTCCTCCTCCGAATACTCCAAGGTAATTATCGAACACTCAAACCGTGTCCGGATCCACAAAATGATGCCACCGTAGAGAGAATGATGCTTCACAAATGCAATTTGCTGACAACTTTTCCGGGAACGCGACGTGTATCTCTGGTCAGTCATTACTCGAACCGTCTTTCAATAACCAGCCACAACGCATCTTTGAGGCGGTTTCCTTGACACGTCTTGTCAAAGCGGATCGTGCCCCTTATCACGGGATTCTCATCAATACGGTGCGGGTAATCCCACCATGTCATTAATCGTGGCGCTTGGGAAGCAAGCGATTCCCAACGGGCAAGTGGGGAGGCGCACCGCTTTCGTCGCCTCTATAAAGGGATAAGATTTTCCCATTTTGACCCACGCCTTCTTCCTTCTTTGCCCATTCTTGCCCCCTCGAGCTCCAGCGCCCAAGCCCAAGTCTCCTCCGCACAGCTAAACATGTCCGGAGCAGGAGGCAAGTGGGTGGCTTCCACCATCAAGGAGGAGCACATAGAAAATCTTCGGGCGGCCGGATACTTGGCCTCAGACATAGCGCACCGGCTACCGGACGCTGGGCAGGTCATTCCGTCCCCGGAACCACACGAAAGAGTCGTGTTCATCGTCCACTTCGTCCGTGGACTGGGGTTTCCACTTCACCCCTTCGTCCGCGGGCTCATGTTCTACTACGGGCTAGATTTCCACGATCTAGCCCCGAATTTCGTCCTCAACATCTCGGCGTTCATCGTCGTGTGCGAGGCTTTCCTCCGCATTCGGCCTCACTTCAGCCTGTGGCTGCAAATCTTCTGCGTGAAGCCAAAGATTGTACGCGGCCAACAAGCGGAGTGCGGAGGGGCCATGGTGGGCAAGATGCCTAAAGTCACCTGGCTAGACGGCTCCTTCGCGGAGACCGTATAAGGATGGCAATCGGGGTGGTTCTACATCACCGAGCCGCACGACGTCAACTGGGCGGCGCCCCCCGAGTTTCGATCCGGAATCCCTATGCGGCTCACCTCCTGGGAAAAGAAGGGCCTGTCCTGGGGCGATTCCACGGAGCTGGCCGGACTCCAGACATGCATCAAAAGCATGAAGGACAAGAACATCAAGCTTGTCAATGTGATCCAGGTCATGCTCGTTCGCCGGATCCTGCCCTGCCAGAGGCGGGCGGTAAATCTGTGGGAGTTCGTCCCGGCCGAACACCAGACGCTCCGGAAGCTCTATGACATGACACACAAAGGCGCATGGAAAGTGTTGTTCAAGGCCTCCGAAGTACCTCCTCCCACATCCGAGGACCGCGGACTTCATGCAGCGCGGCCCCCAAATCCGGTGAGTTTTGGGTCCTCCACTGGGTTTAGTCTTTTCCCAATACATTCATTGGGGCAGTTTTAAGTATTTGTATATATTTGCCTCAGGATTACGTGAAGACAGCGGAACAGATTGATTGTCCGGCTCCGTTGCCGGAAGATCCAGCGGATCCTCTCCTGACGGAGATGCTAGTCCCGGCACCATACGAGGTGCCGGAGAAGAAGGCCGAAAAGAAGGCCCCTGGGACCAGGAAGGGTCTCCGACGTAAGGTTGCGTCCGAAGCCTCGTCCGAAGACGACGAGGCGGACTCCTCCCATGAAGGTGTGGAGGAAGAAGAAGAAGACGCCCCATCCGGGAAGGATGAGGGGCCCGGCGAAGCGGGCCGGGGGGCCGAAAAAGGCCCTTGGCGCAAGGCTGTTATTCCTCTGTCGTCCGATGACGACGAGACACATTCCTCCCGCGGAGGCGTGGGGAATCAAGAAGAAATTCCACCTCCCCGCACTAGGGGGGAGAAAAAGAGAAAAGCCGCCCTGGAGGGGGAGGCTGGGGCGTCCAAGAAGGGGAAGGTAACCCTTCCGGACTATTCCGCCAGGGCCGCTTACAACGAGGAGGGGTGGCTGCCCCGGGGGAAGCCCCCGGTGCGATCGTAAGTGTCTGCATCCTATCATGGTTTCACTTCATAGTTGTTATACTTATAGTGCCGAACATATATGCAGTCCGCCGAGGCTCACCCAAGGAATCCTCCTCCGGTCCTGGCGATTGGCGATAAATTCGCTCCCGACGACCACTACCCCTTCACCGCGGATGACACAGGTGTGTGTCCTCGAGCAGGGGAGATGACTCTGAGAGCAGCACGGCGGGATTCCAGATGTCGGGCATCTGAGGTTCAAGATCCCCGGATCGCGCGACGAGCCGCAACAAAGCGGACTCCGGCCGAACCTTGCCCGGAACCTCCAACGGTTCCGGACTTGGGCAGGCAGCCCCTCGTTAGGGAGGGCGAGCCGCCCGTGCCAAGAACTTCCGTCGCATCACTGGTGCCGGATAGTCTGGTGGAAGCGCTTCGAGGCGCTTCCATGGAAGAGGAGCACCGTACTCTTATGAGTGCGGTGATTCAAAAGGTCGTGTCCGCCAAAAGCGGACTAACCGAAGCCTGCACAAGCCTCCTGACGAGCTTTGAGGTAAGTGATAAAAATGTATAAAATTACCACCCGACAGGTAGTAGCCCGTGATACTCTGTTTGGTGTTCGGAGAGAAAAGCCAAACGGAGGTCAATTATAATCCGCGGGAGTCTAATAATAAGTATTGTTGTGAATAAGCAGTGTGTCTTTGCTTTCTGCTGCTGCCGTCTTGCCGAGGTTGCCGAATCGAGGCGACACACAGGAGCGGTAGCGAGGAGAGCTCGTCCTCACGAAGAGGCAGTTCGAAGAGAACAAGGGTAAGTAATTCCCGCTCTTATGCGTTTAAGGATAGGCAGAATTGATGAGTCTAACACCTAAGTGTCGTGACCGTGTAACAGGGGCCACCGCCGAATTGGCGTCCCTGAAGAAGGCGCTGTCCGAGGCCGAAGAAAAGGCGGCCTCGGAGTGTAAGGAGCGCGAAAAGCAAAGTGCTAGAGTGGGCGAGGTACAACAAGAGCTCCAGGACCTCGGCAAGAAGTGCGAGTCCGTGGAGCATGAGCTGAAGGAGAAGGAGGCCGAGCTTGCGAAGGCCCTTGTGAATTTGAAAGATTCCAGGGCCGAAGTCGAGAAAGCATAGCATGAGATAAAGGAGGCCAAGAAGATAGCAGCGGGTAAGAAATTCTTTATGCAAAGCAAACATGTGGAGGAGGCGTTTCTTTTACTTACTCGAATCTGAAGCTCTCGGGGCATTTGCAGATCTGCCACGCAGCGCCTCGGACCAGCTGCGGAGTTCTCTGATGCCGGAGGGGAGCTCAGCGGAGAAGCTGTTCGGTCCCGGTATGTTGGGGCCGAACATCCGATGCCTCGGCGACCAAGCTGAAACAGTTGGTCGAACTCCACAGGTGGCGAACTGGCTATGAAGGATTTCATAGTCGGGATGTGGCCTGGTGAGCTAGTGCCCAGTAGCTACTTTGGCCTGATCAAGCGGATAGTGGATGCCTGCCCGTGGCTTGAGGTGATCAAGTGATCTGTTTGCATCGAAGGTGCCCGCCGAGCTTTAGCCCACGTCAAGGTGCATTGGGGCAAGCTGGATGCGGAGAAGCTAGTCAAGGACGGGCCACCGGAGGGCAAGGCGCATCGCCATCCCGAAATGTACTACGATGGCGTGATGAAGGGTGCTCGTCTCGTCGCTAATGAATGTACCAAGGACGTCATATTTGAATGAATTCACTTCTGTCATGTTTGTAATGAAAGACGAAGTTACTTGCGCTATGTAGCGCTTTTGTTATTTAAAATATTACCTTCTGTGCGGCTGTTTATAAAATCTTGAAAGTAGGCCAGTCGTTGGCTTCTGCCCCCACGTGACTAGCACTGGGGTGTTCGTGGAAAACCCGTACACTCTTTACCCAAGTGTTTGGTCCCTTAAGGAGGTGTCCGGCGCATCGAACAAGGCAATCGGACTATGCGGCTTTATAACTTTCACTTAGCCATAGAAGTCTACAATTTTAAATTTCGGCGAAGCCCCTAGAATCCGGAAGGCCGAATTGGGGCGCTATACACGCCTAGATCGGACGAAGCCGATTTATCGCCTAAAGCGGAAAATCTTTAAGGATTTTAAAACCTCTCGAACAGCGACCAGCTCTCGCCACATCATGCCGGTCAGTTTCGGCTTTCTCTACTGAGGTGCTCGTCCGGATGAACCGGGACACAATCGCAGTAGTTCTCCCTGCGCTACCTTAGCCGATATAACGGAACGTAAGGCACCAAAACAAGGGAGCCGGGCTATCCCAACTGTAGACCCAAGACATGATTCAGAGCTGATGCATATAGTGCTATAAGTTCAGGGTGCCGCGCTGTGGAAAGTGTTCGGACTTTAGTTGCCATATAGCGGGGCGCCATAAGAAGCCCCTGGCAAACCGGCCGCACCAAGGTGTACGGATGCAATATCAAACAAACATTTATAAGAGAAAAATGCTCGAATGAGAATAATAAGATGACACTATATATAATCTCTCATTGACAAAAAATACGTTTAAGCGTACATTTACAATGGATGCGTTAAGCAAATATAAAATAGGACTATTTGACATGTCCTATCCAGGGGCAGGCTGTGTGCAGGTAGATAAAGCAGGTATAATGATGGTAAATAGATTCCACAGGGTATTTTCTTTTGTGCTGGCGTCTGTTGCCTCCTGGATGCCTCTTCCCTATAAGTCCGCAATTCGGTTCTTTTGAGGATGTTGCCAACGCGGTGTCTGAAAGGTAAGAGGAAGGAGTATGAAAGTATTTGGCGGTTACCGCACTATTGACCGAGTCGTTGATGCGCCTCCGCCTATGCCCATGGTATTTTAAGTGCGTAATTGTGTGCACGTGGCACGAATGCTGCTTTGATGGGGCTTAAGCGAAGGCCGGACTGCTAATCGCGCTCTTGGCGTGCCTGATGGTCCTGTTGCAGGGTGCTCTGGACTCGCTTGACTGTGCTCGGATTTGTTGTCGCCGAATTGGTTTGTCGGAGAAGGCCGCATTGTACTTCCGCCGCAAGGGCTGCAGTATGTTCTTCTGTTCATAAGGAGCGGTCCATATTTCCGTTCACCGTTATGACCCCGCACGGTCCTGGCATCTTGAGCTTGAGATATGCGTAGTGTGGTACCGCATTGAATCTGGCGAATGCGGTTTGTCCGAGCAGTGCATGGTAACCACTGCGGAAGGGGACGATATCGAAGATTAACTCTTCGTTTTGGAAGTTATCCGAAGATCCGAAGACCACTTCCAATGTTATAGAGCCCGTACAGCGGGCCTCTACTCCAGGAATTACACCTTTAAAGGTGGTTTTAGTGGGCTTGATCCTTGAAAGGTCAATGCCCATTTTGCGCACTGTGTCCTGGTAAAGCAGGTTCAGGCTGCTGCCGCCGTCCATAAGGACGCTCGTGAGGTGGAATTCGTCAATGATTGGGTCTAGGACCAATGCGGCTGAGCCACCGTGACGGATGCTAGTAGGGTGATCCCTACGATCGAAAGTGATCGGACAAGCTGACCATGGGTTGAATTTGGGGGCAATAGGCTCCATCGCATAGACGCCCCTTAGTGCCCGCTTTCTTTCCCGCTTTGGGATGTGCGTGGCGTAGATCATGTTGACCGTTTTCACAGGGGATTTCTTGTCCCCGTGTTCGGACGTCGGGGCTCCTCATCGTCGTCGCTGTGCAGCCCCTTGTCCTTGTCTTTGGCGTTTATCTTGCCGGCCTGTTTGAATACCCAGCAATCTCTATTGGTGTGGTTGGCTAGCTTGTCCGGGGTGCCATGAATTTGGCACGAGCGCTCCAGTATGCGATCCAGACTGGACGGTCCCTGATTATTTCTTTTGAACAACTTCTTTCGCTGACCGGGCTTGGACCCACTGAATCCGGCGTTGGTATCGTGTCTTGATCTTTGTCGCCGTTTTTAAATCGCTTATATCATTACGCAGTGGCTTGCCGTTATTGTCGCTGCCATCCGAATTGCGGATCGTGGCGTAGTCTTCTGCGAGCCAACCAACTGTCCTCGCCAGCAAAAGCGGGTCATTAATGTTGTGAGAGCTGCCATGGACTTGGGTTTTCTGGCCGAGGTGTCGGCGAGCCACTCGTCACGGATATTATGCTTGAAAGCCGCTAGGGCTTCGGCGTCCAACAGATCAACTATTTGGTTCTTTTTGGTTAGGAACCGAGTCCGAATTTCTGGCCGACTCTCTAGGCTGTTGAGTGATGTGGCTCAAGTCATCGGCGTCGGTGGTGCACATATGTGCCACAGAAGTTGTCGAGGAATCGTCCTCCAGTTTTCCCAACTGCCAATGGAATTTCTTCGGCAGTTGTTTAGCGATGCCGGCTGGTCCTTTGAGCTTAAGTGGAAGATACTTGATGGCGTGTAGATCGTCTCCGCGGGCCATGTGAATGTGGAGAAGGATATATTCAATCGATACTGCGGGGTCTGTTGTGCCATCATATGATTCGATGTTTACGGGTTAAAACCCTTCTGGGAATTCATGATCCATTACTTCATCGGTGAAGCAGAGGGGGTGCGCGGTGCCTCTGTGCCGGGCCATGTGGCTATGCAGGTCGAATTGCTCTGGATGGCTATATTCGGCCTGACGGGACTTGTTGAAGGTGTGTCCGGCGTGACGGTCCTCGTCGCGTACCGAGGCGCGCCCCCGCGATCCGTAGATCGATCTTGGCTGTCCCGTTTTGTTGCCCCGGGCCGTAGTATGTTGGCGTGGGGTGTTGGCTGGTATGCGGACTGGTATGCCTTTTTATCCCGGCCACGGGTGGCGGTCAGCCTATGGTGCTCGAGTCCGTATTCCTCGGCTGCGGGACATCCGTCCATCTATCGTGAGCAGATCTTGATCAGCTTAGGAGTTCTTCTTGTTTCTTTTCGGGATCCTCGCGGTGGCTATAAGCCGACGCTTGAAGCGCTCCTGCTCTGCGGGATCCTCAGGCACACCGAACTCGTCGTCGCCGAGGCTAATCTCGTCTTCGGAGGGGGGCATGTAGCTGTCCTCCTCCCGGTAGTCGTCCATCGCCTGTTCATCTGGGCTGACCTGCTCATCTTCCTGTTCGGCCTGCTCGAAGGCGGGCTGTTCAGGGTTGTATTCTCTTCGGCACCATTCAGATTGTTTTCGTCTCCTGGGCCGGTATTGGTGTGGCGGGGCTTGGAGTGGCGCCGACGGCGTCCGTTTTTTGCTTTTCCCCCCGAGGTTTTATCCACCGTTGCCTCATCGCCATTTGTTTCCTTTGGAGTGTCCACCATATATATATCATAAGAAGAGGTGGCTGTCCATCGCCTAGTGTGTGGTGGTTCATGTTCTTCTCCTGCATCGTCGTCCATGCCGTCGATCTCTTTGGAGTCGAAGTTCAGTACCTCGGTTAAGTCATCGACCGTGGCAATGAAGTGGGTGGTGGGTGGGCAACAAATTCCTTCGTTGCCTGCTTCCCACTCAAGCCGGACATAGTTCGGCGAAGAGCCTTGAGGGAGTCCTGGATTAGGGGGTGTCCGGATAGCCGGACTATGACCTTTGGCCGGACTCCTGGACTATGAAGATACAAGATTGAAGACTTCGTCCCGTGTCCGGATGGGACTTTCCTTGGCGTGGAAGGCAAGCTTGGCGATACGGATATGTAGATCTCCTACCATTGTAACCGACTCTGTGTAACCCTAACCATATTCAGTGCCTATATAAACCGGAGGGTTTTAGTCCGTAGGACAAACAACAATCATACCATAAGCTAGCTTCTAGGTTTTAGCCTCTCTGATCTCGTGCTAGATCTAATCTTGTACTACCCATATCATCAATATTAATCAAGCAGGAGTAGGGTTTTACCTCCATCGAGAGGGCCCGAACCTGGGTAAAAACATCGTGTCCCTTGTCTCCTGTTACCATCCGCCTAGACGCACAGTTCGGGACCCCCTACCCGAGATCCGCCGGTTTTGACACCGACATTGGTGCTTTCATTGAGAGTTCCTCTGTGTCGTCATCTTTAGGCCCGATGGCTCCTCCGATCATCAATAACGATGTGCTCCAGGGTGAGACTTTTCTCCCCGGACAGATCTTCGTATTCGGCGGCTTTGCACTGCGGGCCAATTCGCTTGGCCATCTGGAGCAGATTGAAAGCTACGCCCCTGGCCATCAGGTCAGATTTGGAAGTTTGAACTACGGCAGACGTCTGCGGAGACTTGATCTTGACGGGTTGAGCCCTTTGCCAAGCGCGCCCGCCTTTATCACGAGGACATGATCTAGCTCTGCCGCCGGAGCGGTGTCTCGAGGCGCACGATGTCGCTCAACCTTTAGCTCGGGCCGATTGCGCCCGATCGAGGGCGGGTGGCTGGACACCGCCTCGGGGCTGCGATCTATCTGACGATTGAGTCGTACACCTACCCGTCCCTGCGAAGCTCATGACTCAAGGTGCGGACTCCTCTCCGGACTCCGAGCCTTCCGCGCCCGCTAATCGAATCCGATTGGGCGCCGATCATGGAATTCACTCGCGGACATCTTTCAAAGACTCGCCCTTTGGCGACATCCTGAATCGATAAAGTCTCTCTCTTATCGGAGAGCCTGGCCGGATTATGGTCGGGAAGGTTGGGATGCGGACGACGAAGAAATTCAAAGCCCACCCACCACCCACTTCGTAGCCACTGTCGATGATTTAACCGACATGCTCGACTTCGACTCCGAAGACATCGACGGTATGGACAACAATGTAGGGGAGGAGCATGAACCAGCGCCTATAGGGCACTGGAGAACCACCTCATCTCACGATGTATACATGGTGGACACACCTAAAGGAAGCGACGACGAGGAACAACGGGACGCTACGAAGGATCGCTCCCTTGAAAAGCAGTCAAAACGGCGACGTAAGCGCCGCTCAAAGTCCCGCCTCGACAAAGACAACAGCCATACAGACCCAGCTATAGAGCAGGGTGAATTGGTGGACGACGAACATGCTATCGAGCAACCGTCTGAACAGGACAATCTGGATAAACAACACGTCCCCGACGAAGATAACTGTCCGGACGATCTCACGCCGGACAAGTTGCTGGAGCAGAAGAACCTCCACAAAAGGCTCGTTGCCACAGCACGTAGCCTGAAAAAGCAGAAGCGGAAGCTCAAAACAGCGGAAGATGCACTCAAAATCAGATGGAGCAAAGTACTCAACACCGCAGAAAAATACGGCGACAGTCGCTGAACAAAGAGCTACCCAAAGCGAAAACTACTGCCCGGATTTGATGAGGAGGCCGTAGAGCCCCCACAATCAAAAAATAAGGAGGCCACAAGGAGGCCACCCAGTCGGATGGACGACCCCATGGCAAACAGAGAGCGGCAAACGGCGCCGCACACAAGCCGGCACGCGATCCGCACAAGGATTCGCATAAAAAAGATGGCCCAGTTAGATCTATCTACGGGCCAAGAAAGCAAGCTCTAGTAAGCAAGGCAACACATCAAGTATCCGAACATCACGGTACACCTAAATATAGGGGTGCCGCACACCCCTATGTTACACCGATGAGGTCTTTGGATCATGAATTTCGGTGAGTTCAAGCCCGTAAACATAGAGGCATACGACGGAACAACAGACCACGAGTGCGGATTGAGGATTACATCCTCCATATACACATGGCTAGAGGAGATGATCTCCATGCCATAAAATACTTACCCTCAAGCTCAAAGGGCCAGCCCGCATTGGCTTAAAAGCCTTCCGAAAACACCATTGGAAGTTGGGAGGAGCTCGAGGATGCTTTTCTGGCAAATTTTCAAGGGACCTATGTCCGACCTCCGGATGCTGACGATTTAAGTCACATAGCTCAACAACCCGGAGAGTCAGCCCGGAAATTTTGGAACAGATTCCTTACTAAAAAGAACCAAATAGTTGACTGTCCGGACGCCGAAGCCTTAGCAGCTTTCAAACACAACGTCCGAGACGAATGGCTCGCCAGACACCTCGGCCAAGAAAAGCCAAGAACAATGGCCGCATTAACAAGCCTCATGACCCGCTTTTGCGCGGGAGAGGATAGCTGGCTAGCAAGATGCAGCACCAGCGACCCAAGTACATCCGAAGTCAGGGATGGAAATGGGAAACCACGACGCAGCAAGGACCGGCGTCGGACCAAGGGAAACAACTCGAAGAGCACGGCAGTCAACGCCGGATTCAAAAGCTCTCGGCAGAATCATAAAAAGCCGCCCCTTAAGGATAACAGGGACGAGCTATCTAACTTAAACAAAATCTTGGACAAGATATGCCAAATCCACAGTACTCCCGGGAAGCCTGCAAACCACACTCACAGAGATTGTTGGGTCTTCAAGCAGTCCGGCAAACTCAACACCGAACACAAGGGGCTCGAGACACCAAGCGAGGACGATGATGAACCCCAAAAGAAGAGCACCGGAAAACAAAAGAATTTCCCACAAGAAATCAAAACAGTGTACTCACTTCACGTGACAAAAGGGAAAAATAGAGCGGCACCCATAGAGGTACGCGCCAGACGGCCTATCCCGGAGGAGTCCTGCCACTGGTTGTTAAAACCAATCACCTTCGACCATCGGGATTACTCTAGAAGTATACGGAACGCAGGTTGGACTGCCTTGATATTAGATCCGATAATTGGCGGACTCCAATTTTCACAAGTCCTAATGGACGGCGGCAGGATCTAAACCTGCTATATCGGACACAATCCGCAATATGGGGATAGACCCAACCAAATTTCGCCATAGCAACACTTCCTTTCAAGGGTAATGCCAGCCCATATGCCCATTGTGCGGGCTCTCTCTTGCTAGAAGTTGTGTTCGCTGACCCGACAACTTCCGCCACGAAAAGTTAACCTTCCACCTCGCCCCATTTACAAGTAGCTATCAAGCACTATTGGGGCCTTGAGCTTTCCGCTTTAACGCAATACCGCATTATGCATCTCTTACACTTAAAATGCCCGGTCCACGTGGCATCATCTCATTAAAGGGAAACATCAAGGGTTCCTCGAGTCCGGAAAATTGTGCGGATGCCTTGACAGCCCCACAATAAACCGGCTTCACCAATACAAGCACTTAGACAGGTCGTTTAGACCCCGGACATGGCTGGACGAGTCCTGCGTAAACATACAAGGGCTCGCTAGACGCATACCCCCGTACAAGGGGCTCCGCGCATCCACAACAAGAGACAATAAAGCTCAATTTTGTTCATTCTTTGAATTGTACTTTGTTTATTTAGTATAACGTACATTTTCACACGATCTTTTTCAACTAAGTTCCTCTCTTTTACAGATGAACACCGTGCTACACCCGTCCGTGATCACGGCTGCAGAGACACAGCGCACGTGCAAGTGAGGGACCCGTGGCAAGGATTCTTTTCAGATTAAGACCCTGCGTAAACCTTTTTCACTGTCTCTTGTTGATACATATCCCCCGGTTTCTTGCTATAACCGAGGAGGAGGCTGGCGTTTTGGCATAGGCCACGTCAGAATTTCGCTGCACTGGACACCGTGGGCTTTTTACCAAGGGCGATTATGCGACCCGTTTTCATAAAGACCGAATACCTTAGGGAGTGTTCGCGTCTCGAGTTAGGCCTTATATGCATCAGCTCGAATCATGTCTTTGGTCAAATGTTGGGTTTGCTCGGCTCTGTGTTTTGCTGCCTTACGTTCCGCTCTATCGGCTAATGCGGCATCGGAGAACTCTGCGATTGTGCCCCGGTTCGGCAGGGAGCACCTCGATGAAAAGCCAAAACTGACTGTCATGATATAGCGTGAGACTGGTCAACCACTCGATGACCCGCTGGAATCTTTAGAATTCCTCCGCATTGACGAAGGGCCGTTTCCCGGCCAGGCACATATGCGCCCCGAATTCGGGTGAGCGCGGTGCCCCTAGGGGCTATATAGTAGCCCCACTATCGAACTCCTATGGCTAAGTGAAAGTGATAAAGCATTATAGTCCGGTTGCCTAGTTTGCTGCGCTACCACCTCCTTTGTAGGACCAAGACGTTGGATCAAGTGTGAAAATGTGTTTTCTGCAAACACCCCCGCATTATATGCGTGGGGGCTGAAGCCAAAGACTGCCATCTTTCAGGTTATATACACATATACATTAACGGCCGCACAGGAGGTATTTTTAATTCTTGAAGGCACAAGTATAAAAATCTTTTATATTCCATCAAAACATTGTTTCACAATAATACATGTTATTCGAACATAATATCCTTCGAGCACTGCGTCTCTATTAAACGAGCGCCCTGCAGAACTTCACGAAAATAGTGCTCGGCAATACTCGGCTTCCGTCCGAATCTAGGGATGCAACATCGGTGGCCTTCATCTCCGCCCAGTATGTCTTGACACGGGCAAGAGCCATCCGCGCACCCTCTATGCATGCTGACCGCCTCATTGCCTTGATATGCGGCACCGCACCAAGGAACTGCGGCACCAAGCCAAACTAACTCTTCGGCTCGGGCCTTTTCGGCCACAAATGAGTCACGACATTCTTCATGGCAAGTCCGGACAACCTATTCAGCTCCGCCCATTCGGCCAAACGATCGGTTAATGGAAGTGGACGCTCTGGACTACGGAACTGCGACCAAAAAAGCTCTTCCATCTCGTGATCTTTTTGATCTTCGAAGTGTTCGGCCGCGTCAGCGGCACTCGCCGCCAAGTCCGGATAAGCATCCTCACTACTCCACAGCCGGTCCAACTGAGCATATTTAGGATCCGTGAACTTCCTCCGCAGTAGAAAAGGCTTTCCAGCCGTGATATCTCCGGCCTAACGTAGCTCCTCCTTCATAGCTCTCATCACAGAGCGAGCATCCTTGGCCTCGGTGGTGGCCTTCTTCAGGTCCTCTTGCTCCGCTCGACCTTCTTTTTCAAGAAGCTCACAGCGGTCGGTAGCATTCTTCAACTTCATGGCCATTTCAGACATTTCCTTTTTGCTTCGGCAGTGAGCAGCCTGTTCGGCTTTTAGCTCTTCGGCCGCCTTTACGGCAGCCGCATCACTTTTTCTGGCCTGCTCCTTGGCTCGGGCAAGCTCCGCCCGAAGATTCTCCATGGCAGCGGCACCATCTGCATCAAGCATACATGTTGTAAGGCACGGGCATCAAGCTCCCTTACTAGGTGTCCGCGGAGAAACTGCATACCTTGTGACTCGTCCGGCCGCTTATTGACAAGCGTGATGTCGGCATCCGCCACGTCAAGTTGCCGCTTTAGTTCGGCAAATTCATCAGTCCGGCTAGCCACCGGACGATTCGCCACCTACATAGGAAGGGCGACATAATATAGCTGGGATTATGATCCTCGGCACGCCGTCATTTTTGACAACGCACCGAGTCTCAGGGGCTACTATCTACACAAGGCGCATCTTATATATGCGGAACCATCAAAAGGTACATCATTGCATCGCACTCAAAACCCGTCAAGAAACTCCCGGCGGCCTCGTACAACCCGCTTCCGCGAATCGAAATCTTTTCAATCACCGTACCCATCAATGCACGGTGATCCTCGAGATAGACACTCGCCCGAGCAGACCCTTCAACTCCTCCGACCATGCACCAGGAGGTGCGGACTCGTCGATGGCCTTTTTCAAGGCGGACACGGAGGGCTCAGGGGCCCACGACCGCCTCCACCCCGCCGGATTCGGGAAACCCTCCGCGACGACACCTCAGGATCGTCCGCCTCGCTAGGCGGTATGGCAGGGGGAGGCGTTCCGCTCTCCATCATCTCCGGACGAAGATCCCCCGAAGACGAGCTCTGCTGAGAAGGGCTGAGATCCGAACTACAAGGTAAAATTTCGGTCATCTTCAGAGATAAAACAGGGATGTCTCTTATTTTAGGAAAAACTCCCCTCTCTACTTACGGCTCACTGGAGGGTTGATCTCCTTGGGGAAATAATGCGGCCGGGGCATCTTCCGGCACAGGACCCTCTGGCGAGGATTTCTTCCCGCGCTTTGAGACTTTGGTCTCCGGATCTTCAGAGGCGGTCCTCTTCTCCCCTTGGATGGAGGGATTCTCGATCCCTCCTTGCTTGATAACCTCCTTCGCGGAGGCAGTAGCTTCCTTGTTCCCCCCTTCGCCTTCTTCTAAAGGCGCAGCCTCCAGCATCTTGGTTAACACGGGATCCGGCGTGTTCTCGTGGAGGGGCGGACACCGATCAGTTTTGCTTTCGCTATCCACTCCTGTTTACGGGACAGCTCTTTTAAGGGCATGTTTATGATAAATATACGGATAGCGTGTCCGGGTACGGGACTACTTACTTGAGCATCCGGGCGATTGCAGCTTAGACCTGCGTCCTCGGTCAAGTCCGGACACATTACTTGTGATCCGAAGAACAGTTTGTACATCTCCATGGGCGTTGCGCCCATAAAATGTTGGAGAGCTCGTGGTCCCTCCGGATTGAACTCCCACAGGCGGAGGGGGCGACGTTTGCAGGGCAGGATGCGACGAATCAGCATGACTTGCGCTACTACGACCAGATTGATCTCTCTCTCTCTAGGAGGTCTCGAATACGGCCCTGCAACAAGGGCACATCCTTGGACGGCCCCTGGTCAAGCCCTTTATTGACCCATGACGCCAGCCGCGGTGGAGGACCCGAGCGAAAGGAAGGTGGCGCCACCCATTTGGTGCCCCTGGGAGCTGTGATATAAAACCACTCTTCTTGCTATAGGCTGAGCTCCTCTTGAAAGGAGCCCTCGGGCCATGGAGCGTCAGCATTCTTGCTTATAACAGCCCCTCCGCACTCTGCCTGTTGCCCCTTGATCATCTTCAGCTCCACCTTGAAGGTCTTGAGCCATAATCCGAAGTGAGGGGTAATGCGGAGGAAGGCTTCACACACGACGATGAACGATGAGATGTGGAGGATGGACTCCGGATCCAAGTCGTGAAATTTCAGCCCGTAATAGAACATGAGCCCCCTCACGAAGGGGTCCGTCGGGAAACTCAGCCCCCGAAGGAAGTGAGACGCGAGCACCACGCTTTCACCGGGATTGGGAGTGGGAATAACCTGCCCTTGAGCAGGCAGCCTATGCGATATTTCGCCGGTTAGATACCTGGCATCTCTTAGCTTTAGGACGTCTTCTTCCGTGACGGAGGAAGGCATCCACCAGCCTTGGAAGTCGGAGCCGGACATCATCGAAGGTCCGAAGCGCCTGAATCTGGAGCTTTGGGTGTTGGAACTCGAAGCGAGGGGCGGATTCGATGGAGATTGAGAAAAAGAAGCGGGGCCTTGGTCTCTTTATAAAGAGGTTGAATACCAGGAGCCCTCCCCGTGACCGTTCAGGACTCGCCTTTGATAGAGGAGGCGTGCCAACGGGCACGATTGGGTTACCCACGCCCGTATTGATGAGAATCCCGGAATAAGGGGACACGATCTCTGCTTTGACAAGACGTGCCAAGGAAACCGCCTCGCTAAACGCGCCGAGGTGGGACAGTGAAAACGATTCGAATAAAGGCTTGCCTGTGGTGTGATGTCACACTGCGGAATACGTCAGCAGATTGAACTTGTGTAAATATTATTCTCTCTACGGTGGTATGTGGAACTTATTTTGCAGAGCCGGACACTATCCTTGTGTTCAAAATCTTCTATGAAGTATTCGAGGAGGAACCCGCCTTGCAATGCGAAGACGATATGCTGCCGGACTCATCGTCATTGAAGCCTGGTTCGGGGCTCCGAGGAGTCTGGATTAGGGGTGTCCGGTAGCGGACTATGACCTTTGGCGGACTCTGGACTATGAAGATACAAGATTGAAGACTTCATCCCGTGTCCGGATGGGACTTTCCTTGGCGTGGAAGGCAAGCTTGGCGACTGGATATGTAGATCTCCTACCATTGTAACCGACTCTGTGTAACCTCGACCCTATTCGGTGCCTATATAAACCGGAGGGTTTTAGTCCGTGGGACAAACAACAATCATACCATAGGCTAGCTTCTAGGGTTTAGCCTCTCGATCTCGTGGTAGATCTACTCTTGTACTACCCATATCATCAATATTAATCAAGCAGGAGTAGGGTTTTACCTCCATCAAGAGGGCCCGAACACAGGTAAAACATCATGTCACTTGTCTCCTGTTACCATCCGCCTAGACGCATAGTTCGGGACCCCCTACCCGAGATCCGCCGGTTTTGACACCGACAACCCTCCTGACAAAGAGAGAGACTTTAATGAGTCCAGCATGTCGCCAAAGGGCGAGTGCTGGAAGATATCCACAACGGTGAACTCCATTACCGGAGCCCATCCTGGCCCGAGAGGCTCGGGAGCGTGCGGACTGGAACCAACGTCCGGATACGAATCCGAGGATTCGGAGTCACAGGCCGCCACAGAGGTAAGGCCCGTGTTCGGCTCCACCGCCGATGAGTGTGCGACCTGGGGGACGGGGTCCATCCCTCCATCCTCAAGCGACGCAGTCTGCTCTAGATCTAGGTCCGGGAACAGTACGGGGATGATACCCCGGGTTTCGTCTGACGGCAGGCCCAAGCTTATTGAGAGTTTAGCCATTCTTTTTTAGAAACACAAAAGAAATGTAGACGCTAAGAAACAAGTACATACATTCATCCTTGACGGTTCGAAAACCATAGTACCCTCTATAAGATGGCGAACGAGGCCGAAAGTACAAGAAGCGGGTTACCCAGGTTCAGGCCCTCACGGTGGGGCAACACCTGTAAGGGAATGCAATAAAAACAAAAAAAATTCCGCCTACGCACCAGTCTAGGACCACTATGAAGATGCATATAAGGTTTGATCTAATCGTTACCAACTCATAGCGCGGCGGATGAAGAGTTGCTGAAGATCGTTGGGGCAGATTCCCACAGGAAGGATTTACAACCTCCCAACTACAGGAATTTTGTCCCTCGAACAATCCCTTGGACAGAACCTCAGACAATCCCTCGAATAGAAGATCGGACGTATGATCTCTCAACCGGATTACACATATACAGTGTCACCTGTCCAGCGGCGCTTGGCCTTCTAGAACTAATCGCTACTGGATACTAGACAACCTTTCGCCGCTACGAAACTATTTCGTGGAGAGATAGATAGATAGATAGATAGATAGATAGAGAGAGAGAGAGAGAGATCATTGCATGTCATTTGTGTCAGAACTTGAGATCGGTTGGAGAGCACCTCCACCCCTCTATTTATAGTGGAGGAAGGTGTGGGGAAGGCATGAGGATGGCTACCCAAAAAGGGGACCCTCTCACCAACATTGCCCCACAAAGGGGGAGCTTGCCCCCAAGCCCCCCTCCCCTTGTCCATGGCACCCCATGTAGGGGCCTGCCCCTAATGCCCCCCTCCCAACATGTCTCCACCATTTTTGGGGGTTGTCCCCTACCGTGGAGCCCCCCCCAACAAACTTCCCCCAATTGTGGGCTGCCCCCTGTCGGTGTCAAAACCGACGGATCTCGGGTAGGGGGTCCCGATCTGTGCGTCAAGGCTGATGGTAACAGGAAGCAAGGGACACAGATGTTTACCCAGGTTCGGGCCCTCCCGATGGAGGTAAAAACCTACTTCCTGCTTGATTAATATTGATGATATGGGTAGTACAAGAGTAGATCTACCACGAGATCGTAGAGGCTAAACCCTAAGAGCTAGCCTATGATGGTATGAATGTAATTGTGACCGGCCTTCTAAGGACCAACCTCTCCGGTTTATATAGGCACCGGAGAGGGCTAGGGTTTACATGGAGTCGGTTACAAGGAAGGAAATATAATATCCGGATCGCCAAGCTTGCCTTCCACGCCAAGGAAAGTCCCATCCGGACACGGGTCGAAGTCTTGAGTCTTGGATCTTCACGCTTCAATAGTCCGGACGTTGTACACAGTCCGGCTGTCCGGATACCCCCTAATCCAGGACTCCCTCACCCCCCAAGGGACCCGCCAAAAAACAGCTCCCTATAAAAGGGGGATCTTGTCCTCCTTGCGGGAACATGGTGTTTTCATGTGCGTTCTCTCTGGAAAATTTCCTACAGGTCCTAGTACATTTCCAGCACCCTCCAAAAAATTTCGGACGCATTCTGAAACTTTTCTGGCTTGATGGTTTACTTTGAAATAATTTAGGTTTTTTCTCCGAAACATTTTCAGTTTCTCCGAAACTTTTAGAGTGATTCTCTCACACTCCTTTCCTAGTACTCAGCATATAAATGACCCTAAAGTGTGTGGCCCTGTAGGTTCGGCGAAATATAGACATGACCAGAACTCTTTCCGGTCAATAATATATAATGAAACTGTGGACATCCATGTTGACCTCTATACCCACACGAATGGATATGTTACAAAAACGCTAGGTTGGATTTATCAGCATCCCCTTGAATCAACAACGTGTTCACTATGCAGTTTTCTCGTTACCGATTTTGATCTCTTTTCTCATTCCTGTGTTCCGCCATCGCTGTGATCAAATCACACTGGGTCTAGCCAGACGATGATGGATACCGTAATAGCGAGAGGGACCTAAGAATATTTCTCCATTGTTGGAGCAACAAATCCCGATCTTGAGCTATCTAGTCCCTTGTCATACTTTTTCGTGAACCCATAAGCCGTCGTAATAGCCACCCTGTTATAGATGACATTTAACAAACCCCAAAGTTAAAGAAACAAGTACGAAGGAACTCAATACTCTCATGGTCTAAGGAATTATGCAAATGCTTAACTTTCTCTATGTTATAAGATTTTAACTTGTGATGAATGGATCTCATAGCATAACAATAATTGGGTATGTTCAACACAAGTGTTATTCTAACATTGTGTCCTCAAAGTTGCTAGCATTCTCATGCAACACTTGAGCTAGTCTTAGAGGCGTGACTAGGAATCTATATTATCGTTTATTATTCCACACATTCACATGGGTTTTCCTTTGAGCCTCTTGGATATACAGACTCAATGACCGTTGCAATTATAGCACAAAGCATAAACATAATTATGAACATGCAAATAAATAATAAAATTTATTATTGCCTCCATGGCATATTTCCTGCAGACTCGCACTTGCACTAGAGTCAGTAATCTAGCAATGCTAATGCACTTTACACCTATGGCATACTGGTGTAAAATATGCTTTGCTTGTGGTATACTCTTCGTCCAATGGATCTCACAACTTCAGGCCCGTGTGAGTATTTGCATATCCTTGCGTTTTCACAAAATTCACAATTTTTGTGAACTTGGCTTTGTATACTTGAATCACTGGTCGAACCTTGGTTCCTCAGACTGGGCTATGGGGCCACTATCTCCAATAGTGTTCCATTGACCTAAGTCATCTTGAAACCATACTGAGTTCATGAATGAACTATATGATCCAACACCCTCTTTTGTTGCTTCCTAAGCTGCAACATACTTAGCCTTCGTTATAGAATTCTCCACAGTAACATGTTTGGAACAATTCCAACTTACCATGCCACCATTTTATGTATTACACAAACCTTATTTAAATCAGAAAATTGCTTGGAGCATTGATGAAGACTGTATTGATGTAACTACTTACAACAAGCATGTATCGATGTAACTTCTTACAACAAACTCTTTATATTCTCCACCTGCGAGAAAACATGTCATCAGTTGAAAGCACATTTGCTCCCTTTGTGGTTTTGATAATTTATGTCAACATACATGTTGTTGGACTAATGTTTTCCTTAAGTAAATTTCAGGAAATGTTCAACCTAGGCAAGAAGATGGATGGAGATGTGGACCCCTCAAGCTACAAAGGACAAGCATTGGCAAAGCTTCAAGACTCTGCATTTTTGGTTAAGTGATCCAAAGATTGCATTGAGTCCACAGGAAAGTCAATGCTATTAAAAGGGGATGAGGTTTTTATCATGAGTCATTTGCTCAAGCCTCCAAAAACCCTCAACCACACCATCACAATCCAATATGTCCAAAACCCTAAAGTCATTCTCGGTACCACCAAAACACTCTCATCCGGACCCACCGAGACACAACAGACATAGCCACTACCTAAACCCTAGAAACTCGATCTCATCAAGATGGCATTCGGTCCCACCGAAGTGTGTGTGCCCACTCTTTTTGATCCATTAATCCCACTTCAGAACTCTAAGTTAAACTTATCGGAATTACTGAGATGAGGTAACTACTTAGGTCATAACGTATCGATCCCACTGAGTGGATTCATCCAGTTCCACCGAAACGTCTAACATTCGAATCTTTTACACTAGTCGATGCCTCAGATATTTTCTTTCGGTGCCACTGAGTTGTGCATAAAGGTGTGTAATGGTTGGACTTTTGGTGAAGGCTATATATAACCCACCCACACCACCTACTCTCAGAGAGAGCAACCTGGATGAAAACAAAAATGATATAAAATGCCATATAAAGCATATAAGAATGGTAATATAATAGCATGGAACAATAAAAAATTATAGATACATTGGAGACATATCACTTCGCAAATCAACTTGTACTCACCTTGTGTCTATCCTCCTGTTCATACATTTTCCCTCTGCCTTTGTAGACTTGATTGGTTAGCAAGCTCATCATGGAACGATGGCTCACCGTCAATGTCCACACCATCTTCTTCCCCTTGGTTGTCGTGGCCGTCGATGTCCACACCATCTTCATCCCCTTGGTTGTCGTGGCCATGAACTTCCATGTCCTTTGGCCCTTTGGTGTACCACCACAGCCGTCTTGGCCTCCGGTCCTATCTTCATTGTACACTTGGCCTCCCTCATTGATCATGCCCTCCATGAAATCATTATAGTAGGCAGGGTCTTCATGAGTTTGCGTCGGGGTAGGTGCATCATCGAATGACTTGCAGGCATCAGGATAGTCGATCATAGGTATCTCCGGGGGGCGCTTCTTTTGTACCCATGTGGACTGGCCAGTGATAACCCACAAGTATAGTGGATCGTGACAATCTTCGAGGGTAGTATTTCACCCAAATTTATTGATTCGACACAAAGGGAGCCAAAGAATATTTATGAGTATTAGCAGTTGAGTTGCCAATTCAACCACACCCGGAAAACTAAATATCTACAACAAAGTGTTTAGTAGCACAATAGTAAGATAGTTTGATAGCAATAGTAACAGTACCAATAGTAACAGGAACAGTAACAGTAGCAACAATGGTAGTAACTTAGCAAAGATCAATATGAGAAAAGCGTAGGCATTGGATCAGTGATGCATAATTGTGTTGGATGACATTCATAATATAACAGTCGCAACCTAGAGCGATACACAATAGCTCCAATTCATCAATGTAATGTAGGCATGTATTCTGTATATAGTCATACGTGCTTATAATAAGAACTTGCATGACATATTTTGTCCTACCCTCCCGTGGCAGCGGGGTCCATAAGGAAATATAAGGGATATTAAGGCCTCCTTTTAATAGATAACCGGAACAAAGCATTACCATTTAGTGAATACATGAAATCCTCATACTGCGGTCATCATCGAAAGAATCCCAATTATTGTCACCTTGGGGTATGCGGATCATAACACGTAATAGGTGCATACAACTTGCAAGATAGGATTCAAAACACACTTATATTCATGAAAACATAATGGGTTCAGATCTGAAATCATGGCACTCGGGCCCTAGTGACAAGCATTAAGCATAGCAAAGTCATAAGAACATCAATCTCAGAACATAGTGGATACTAGAGATCAAGCCCTAACAAATTGACTCGATTACATGACAAATCTCATCCAGCTCCATCACCGTCGTGCAAGCCTACGAAGGAATTACTCACTCCCGGTGGTGAGCATCATGAATTTGTTTATGAAGAAGGGTTGGTGAACCCCCCCCCTCTGCGGAGCTCCGAATGGACTCCAGATCAGCCCTCCCGATGAAGAACAGGAGGTGGCAGTGGCTTCGTATTGTAAAATGTGATTAAACTTCTTCTCTCATTTTTTTCTCGCCAAAACAGAATTTATAAAGTTGAGATTAGGTCAGACGGCCGCATGTGGCCCCACAAGGTAACATGGAGCACCCTGTTGCCTTGTGAGCAATAGGTGCACCCCTCCGATGGATCTTCGCTCATGTATTTTTTATATATTCCACAAAAAATCTCCAAAAGGTTTCGTCCGATTCCAAGAATTTTAATTTCTGCATAAAAAACAACGCCATGGTAGTTCTGCTGAAAACATCACCTGTCTGAGTTAGTTTTATTCAAATAATGCAAATTAGAGTCCAAAACAAGAGCAAATGTGTTTGGAAAAAGTAGATACGATGGAGGCATATCAACTCCCCCAAGCGTAACTCATTGCTTGTTCTCAAGAAATTCAATTGATAAACTGAAAGTGATAAAGAAAAAAAATTACGAACTCTTTTGTTCTTGTATCTGTACATAAGCTTAAATAGCAGCCAAGTTTTCAGCAAAGATTATGAACTAACCATGCAAATGATAACACTTAGAATTTATATTTACTCATACCAATGGCGTAATCAACTAGCTAGCAATAATAACATATCTCCAATGCTAATAATTTGTTAAAATATTGATAACATGGTATCTCACTAGCCCTTTCAGAGACCACAAAACTTAAATGTAGAGCACCCCTGAAGTTCAAACAGTGACTAAATATTGTAATTCAAGGTAGAAGAGATCCAGTCATGGTATACCCAACAATAACTAGAACCAATGCATATGAATGACAATAGTGCTCTCAGGAACGATGATTTGAATAAGAAGGTGATGACTGAACAATAAAAGTAAATAACATGAAATTAAATAGATAGGCCCTTCACAAAGGGAAGCAGAGATTTGTAGAGGTGCCAAAGCTCGAAGCTTAAATCAGAGATGAATACAATTTTGAGTGGTGTGCTTTTCCTGTCAATGTCACGAAAAGGATTTTCAATATCTTCCATGATAAACACATTTTTGGCAGTTCCCAAGCGGAAAGGAAAAGGTTTACTCCCCCTCAACCATACAAACACAAGCCATGGCTAGCCGAATTCATGGGTGCCCTCCAAAGAATCAAATTTTTTGGGGGGTTTGTTTTATTATATTTTTTTATTTTGACTATAGGACTGGACATCCCAATTACCAGCCTCTCTTGTGCAATGTCAAGTGAATAAACACCCATCATGAGAATAACCCGCTTAGCATGGAAGATACTGACTGCGCCCCCCATCGCTCCATGAGCGGTACGGGCACACACAATAGATGATTATTTGAATGATTAGAGGTGGCACATGCAAATTTACTTGGAATGACGGAGTAATACTACATATAGGTAGATATAGTGGACTCGTCTGGAACAACTTTGGTTTAAGGATTTTGGATACACAAGCAATATTCCCGCTTAGTACAGGCGAAGGATAGCAAATAGATCGAGAAGCGAGCAACTAGAGAGAGACAATGGTCATAGTTATGCATTGTGAATAATTGATATTGAATACTAGCATGAGTAGGATATAAACACCCTGAACCTAAATATCGCGAAGGCTGCATTGGTATTGAATCAACTATATGTGCCAACATGTGTCAAGCCACTTGAAACATTCGGAGGAGGATACCATACTAACATACTACATCATAACCATTTTAATGCATGTTGACATTCAAGATAAACATTATCCACTCCTAGCTACTTAAGCATGGCATGAGCAACTATAATATCTAATTGTCATCACAAACATGTTTACTCATATATAAGCTGAATCATGGGTACCGAGTTAAACATATTTACAAAAATGAAAACAAGAAGAGTTCATACCAGCTTTCCTTCAGCGTAATCACTTCATCAAATCATCAACATTATTGCCTTTCACTTGCAGGACCGGATGATGTCAATAATAGTGCAAGAGTGTCGTTGACTAAGGTGGAATCTGCAAACAATTTATTCAAAGGAGAAGACAAGGTAATAATGGCTCTTCGTTAGTCACAACAGAGTATATGGGATCCACGCAACAATTTCATCGTGGTCTTCTCCTTACGACGAATCAACAAAAAGAAAAGAAATACAGAGAAACACACTGAAATATTTTTGTAGTTTTTAGTTTTTCTGAGGAAAGCAAACTAAAGAAGAAAGACGAAAATATAGAAAAACTATTTACATGGGAGAACTCCCAAAAAAGAGCAAAAGAATAAATTGGAAATCTTTTTGGGTTTTCTTTTAATAATACGAACTAACTAAACAAGAAAGAAAAACCGAAAAGAAGCGGGAAATATTTTTGGATTTTCAAAGTTTTTCAAACACACAAAAGAAAGGTAAAATAAATCTAAGCATGGATTATACAATGAAAAAGGATGAACACCAACAATTGGAATGAATGTGTGAACGTGAATGCAATATCAGTGAGAAGACATACTTCCCCAAGCTTAGGCTTTTGGCCTAACTTGGTAATCACCATCCGTAGTATCCATCAGGTCCGGTAGGAAAGTGGTTGGGTTGCGACACTCGAGCATCCCAAGACTAGGGCTCATTCTCCGCCGCAGCCAACTCATTCTTGTAAGCAATGATATCCAGCAGCATGATGGTGTATCCGTGCCTAGCATGAGAGTCAAACAAAGAAGGTGCAGACAACGAAATAATCTCATGAGTATACTCACTAAATACCAAATTATAACAAATGTGGTGAGGAGGCTCATGGTTACCAATAAAGTGATGATCTATCATGGACTGTTGGTCTAAGTAAATCCTAGGCAGCAAATGATCATTATGGCGTATATCAACCTCGAAGCATATCGCAAGGCGAGTAATGTAAATACCTCCATGAATCTTACCCATAGTCTTGTTAGTGTGCAAGCGGCATGCAATGATAGGTCCCAAACTATAAGTGTTACTGCCGTGAAGTGCACGACATAAAATGGCGAGGTCAGGGGCACTGAGCATGCCGCCTTCCTTCCCGGCAGTCAAACATTTTCCTATAAATAAACCAAAGTAGTGCACAACAGGGAAATTGAAGCTAGTAACTCGGGCTCTCGACACACCCCTATATTCTCCCACAGTTAAAGTATAGAGGTAATCCTCGAACTCCTTTGGTCGAGGCTCTCTTGGTTCCCCATCAGATGGAATCAAAAATATTTGACAAAATTCAGCAAGTGGTATCTCAAAGTTTTGAGCATATAAATCAAAGTGTACCATGGGAATATCGAGCCTAGGCATGAAATAAAAATTTGCACAAAGGAATTTGTGAGGAGGTGGTATTGGTCACGCTCATCAGCGAGGAAGGCGGACATCCCGACATTTGCAATGAATTGCGTAAACTCTTGGTGAAACCCGGCTTCGCTCATGAAGGTGTTGTGTGGCCATTCGCACGGTCGAACCTCCGTCCTACGAGGACGGTGAAGGTCTGAGGCACCTCCGGTGACTCCCTTGGGACTCCGGCTCGAAGAACCTCTCCGGAAGAAGTTCATTTTCCTAAGAACAAATTTCTGAAATATTTGGACCACAAAATGATGTCAATCTTCATAATATTGATAGAAACTACTCATATGAATGTCTAGAGGCTATATCAAGCATTCAAACAACTTATAACTCAAGGAATTCAACATGCAAGCTCATTTTCAGTAGCACCAATAGCAGCATAATATGCAAAATATAATCCACTAGAGCAAAAACTATTTGGAGCAATGGAGGAGTCACATACTAACGAGCAATCCCCCCAAAACAGTTTTGGAAACGGAGCTTCAAGCAAAGAGATCAAAAATCTCAGATTTGGGAGAAAGAACACGAGAGAGAGAGAGAGAGAGAGAGAGAGAGAGAGAGAGATAGATAGATAGATAGAGAGAGAGAGAGAGAGTTACCATGAATATTTTTTGGAGGTAGGAGATGAAGTGGGCTGAACTATTAAGTGAGTGGGGTCCTGTGGACCCCACAAGGCATCTTGGCGCGACCAGGGTGGCCGCGCCCTGTTGCCTTGTGAGCAATAGGGGCACCCCCTGGATGTATTTAGTGCCAAAAATTCTTATATATTCCAGATTGTGTTAAAATTTTATGGTATTCTAAGCACTTTTATTTTTGGGCCATTTTTTATTGTATGGATAATTTAGAAAATAGGATAATCATGGCATTTTTTACTTTGTTAAACTAAGAATAAGAGAGAGCAAACTTGGATTATAGTAGGTTGTGCTTACTAAATTCATCGACCACATGCCCCACAAAAAATCCATTAATAAGGTTGATCAAGTCTTATTAACAAACTATTTTCGAGTAACATTGAACCGAAGAACTTTGGTATAACACTAAGTTACCTCAACGGGGATATGCATATACCCCACAATAAGAGTTTCATACTTCTTTTTAGTGGTAGGAAGAGGGAATTTGCAACCTCCATTAGTGTTTGTCGAAACTTTTTCAATATAGTTGATACCATTCACTGAGCTTTTTTCTTCAAAAAGTAAATCGTATGACACTATTGACATGGAAAGTGACTTTGCTTTTGTTGCAATCAATAACAGCCCATGCAGTATTCAAGAAGGGTCTACTAAGGATAATCGACATGTTGTCGTCCTAGGGCATATCAAGAATAACAAGTCTGTTAAGATAGTAACATTTGCTACAACAACAGACACATCCTCACAAATTCCAATAGGTATAATAGTTGATTTATCAGCCATTTGCAAAGATATTTCAGTAGGTGTGAGCTTATTCAAATCAAGTCTTCTATGTAAAGAGAAAGGCATAACACTAACGCCGGCTCCTAAATTACATAAATCAGCTTTTACATAACTTCTTTTAATGGAGCATGGTATAGTGGGTATTCCTAGATCTCCTAACTTCTTAGGTACTCCACCCTTAAAAGAATAATTTGCAAGCATGGTGGAAAATTCAGCTTCAGGTATCTTTCTTTTATTAGTAATAATATCTTTCATCTATTTAGAATACAGAGGCATCTTCAAAATATCAGTCAAACGTGTGCGCAAAAAGACGGGTCTAAGCATTTCAACAAAGCACTCAAAATCTTCCTCATCCTTATTTTTGGAGGCTTAGTATGAAAAGGCATAGGTTTTTGAACCCATGGTTCTCTTTCTTTACCATGTTTACTAGCAATGAAATCATTTTTATCATATCTTTTATTCTTAGGAGGCGGATTATCAAGATCAACAACAGGTTCTGTTTCTACATCATTATCATTGTGTGGTTGAGCATCAACATGAACATCATTATTTTCATTATCACTAGGTGGATGTTCATTACCAGATTGTGTCTCAGCATCATAAATAGAAACATCATTATGATTCCTGGGAGGGTTTTCTCTCTCAGGTTCACTAGAAGCATGCAAATTTCTATCATTTTTATTTTTCTTCTTAGATGAACTAGGTGCATCAATATTCATTCTCTGAGAATCTTGCTCAATTCTCTTAGGATGACCTGTAGGATATAGATGATCCCGAGTCATTCTACCACCTTTAGTCACAACTCTAATAGCACAATCATTCATTTCATTATTCATCTCTGATAACCCACAAGTATAGGGGATCGCAACAGTTTTCGAGGGTAGAGTATTCAACCCAAATTTATTGATTCGACACAAGGGGAGCCAAAGAATATTCTCAAGTATTAGCAGCTGAGTTGTCAATTCAATCACACCTGAAAGACTTAATATTCACAGCAAAATATTTAGTAGCAAAGTAGTATGGAAGTAACGGTAACGGTGGCAAAAGTAACAGTAGCAGTTTTGTAGCAATTGTAACAGTGGCAACGGCAAAGTAACGTAGCAAAGATCAATATGTGAAAAGCTCGTAGGCAATGGATCAATGATGGATAATTATGTCAGATGGCATTCATCAAGCAATAGTTATAACCTATAGGGTGACACATAACTAGCTCCAATTCATCAATATAATGTAGGCATGTATTCCGAATATACTCATACGTGCTTATGGAAAAGAACTTGCATGGCATCTTTTGTCCTACCCTCCCGTGGCAGCAGGGTTCTAATGGAAACTAAGGGATATTAAGGCCTCCTTTTAATAGAGAACCGAAACAAAGCATTAGCACTTAGTGAATACATGAACTCCTCAAACTACGGTCATCACCGGGAAGTGTCCTGACAATTGGCACTCCGGGGTTGCCGGATCATAACGCGTAGTAGCACTAGGAAAAAAAGACACATCTGTGACATTTTGGGCCGAACGAATTTTTTCTGTCATGCTTATGACACTTATATGATGATAAATGTGACAAAACCCGGTATCATCATAGATGTGGTGGGCTCCTACTTCTATGACAAAAAATCATGACAGAAAATGGGCTTTTCATCCTGGGCGGGCCGGAGACGCAGCTGCATAACATTCTTTGTGTCGTCCTTGATGGAAAAACCCGTGGTAGAAGCGAGGGCGAGGAAAATATCGGGGAGTTCCCGGTTACGGTGGGTCGTCCGGGGCCGAGCGATGTGCGTTTCTCTCATACGTATGCGCGTGTGTGCGAGGCGTTGCGCTCTAACTGAACCCGAGCGAGGTGTTGGGCTCTAACTGAACCCGAGCGATTGCACTAGCTACGTTATTGAACCCGAGCGATCGATCCCTTGCTGTTAACTGAACCCGAGAGATTCCTTTGCTACTGCTGCTAACTGAAGCCGATCGATGCTGCCTCTGGATAAACAGTGAGCATTGTTGGGGGGTTTGGATGAACAGTTCCCGGTGGGGGGTTGGATGAACAGGACCTTGTGGTAGTAGAGGCCGTTGCCGCTGGATGAACAGTACCCCGATCGATCGAGCCGGTGGATGAACAGGACCTCGTGGAGGGCTGGATGAACAGGACCCCGTGGAGGGCTGGATGAACAGGACTCCGTGGAGGGCTGGTTGAACAGTAGCCGGTGGAGGGCTGGACGAACAATAGCTCATGGAGGGGTGGTTGAACAGGACCCCGTGGAGAGGGCTGGTTGAACAGTAGCCGGTGGAGGAGTGCATGGTGGAGGCTGGATGAACAGGAGCCCATGGATGAACAGTAGCAGGTGGAGGCTGGAGGAGGTCGACGGTGGATGAACAGTAGCCCGTGGAGGTAGTTGACGGTGGAGATGAACAATATCCCGTGGAGTCCCGTTTTGTGGTACGCCACACCCCTTCCGATGAACAGGACCCCCGTTTCGATCGTAGCGCTCCAACACAAGTCTGTTTCCTCCGTTTTGTGGTATGCCACACCCCTCCTGATCAACAGGACCCCGTTTCCACCATAGGAGGTCCGTTTCCTCCGTTTTGCGATACACCAGACCCCTCCCGATGAACAGGATCTCGTTTCGATCGTGGCCGGTTGAACACAAGGCCGTTTCCTCTGTTCTACGGTACGCCAGGCCTCTTTTTCATCGATTGTTCCGTCCAAGCCGGTTGGCTCCCGATGAACACGATGACGCATTCCGTTCCGACCCAGCCGGTTGCCTCCCCATGATCACGACGACGGCGCAGCTTCTCCATTCCGACAGCCATGTACACGAGCCCCGCCGTCAGATCGCCGATGGCGTCGAGACCCGCCAGATGTATGTACGTGGCCGTATTTACTTTCTTGCACCCTGGCCGCTGTACATACGTGTACATGCTACGTGCGCGCCTCTACTACAACACGTGCCCTTCCTTACACGACCACGGTTCATCGCTGCAGCCTGCAGACAGACCGATCGGGTGGGTCCCAACAGTCAAGGGGGCGAATCATTTTTTTCGCAAAATATGGTGGCCCGTCCGGTGGGTCCCTGCTGTCAGGTGGAGGAATAATTATTTTGCGCGTAATAAGGAGGCACTTCCTTGCTACAACCGTGGACCCAGCTGTCAGCCTCTCCATGTACAGTACTCTTCCGATCAAAGTCGTTCGTTGACCACGTTGACCACGCCGCACCAAGAGCAACAGGGCGGTGGACAACGGTGAGGCCTAGGAAGGGGACGACGCGGAGCCGGGGAAGACGCGACAGTGGATGCCCACGCGGAGGGGAGTACGTGGGTTGACTGCTTCGGCTGCGGTGTGAGGCTGCCGTCGCCGTAGAATAACAGGAGGTGTTGGTGAGTATAGAGGGATGGCATGGCCAGCGGTGGCAGTACAGCAGGACATGGGAGGCAGGAGCAGGCGGCACGGCCGACCCTTGTTTGGGCGGCTGGAGCAAGAAGACCAGAGGTTGAAGAAGCACTACGGCCGTTGCATGGACATTGTACGGTCACTGGAGCTAGAATCGTTCATATTGACTAAGTTGACAAAGCCCTCCACCCCGTCATCTTAGTAGGCCCACAACCCAGCCTCCCACAATGGTGGGTCCCAGCTCGCAGGGGAGTATTCATTTTTTGTGCGTAATAAGGAGGCACTTCCTTGCCTGCGAAGATATAGCTGGTGGGTCCGAGCTGACAGCGGGTGGAACGTTTTTTTCAATAAGTACAGAGGCATTCCCGGTGGGTCCCAGCTGTCAGGTGGAGGAATCATTATTTTGCGTGTAATAAGGAGGCATTTCCTTGTGTGGACCCCAACTGTCAGCCTCTTCCGATGGATGTTGTTTGTTTACCATGTTGACCTCGCCGCGCCGAGAGCACAAATGCGGTGGATGAGGGCGAGGCCCAGGAAGGGAACGACCCGGAGCTGGCGAAGCCACCGCAGCGGATGCCCATGCTGAGGGGAGTATGAGTGCTGACTGGTCGGCTCGGGGTGAGGCTGACGTCGTCAGAAAATAACAGGATGTGCGAGTGGGTAGAGGGATGACCTGGCGGCAGCACAGCCAGCCACGGGAGGAGGGAGCAGGCAGTCCCGACTGCGCTGTTTTGGGCGGCTGGAGCAGGAAGATCAGAGATTGAAGAAGCACGGTGGCAGTTGGATGGACATCCAACAGTCAGAGCTCTGTGTTGACTAAGTTGATAAAACCTTGCGTACGCGTCAAATTTTTTTAGGACAGCGTCATCGTCAACCTAGTAGGCCCAGAAGTTAGCCTCCAAATCCGTGGAAAACAGCATACAACCCATTAGCCATTAGTTTCAATAATTTACAGCCCATTTGCTAATTCTTAAGGATATTTGAAGCCCATATTCTTTTTATTAGCATTACAGACCATATATTATGGGCACTGCTAAAAAGTTCAATGAAATTTTGCATATTTCGGTGGGGTCCGAACTCTTTTAATCCCAAAATTTTGAGTCACGTTAAAAATAATTTTTAAAAAGTTATATCAAAATAAAATTCAAAAAACAATTCCTCGCAAAAAAATGAACGGAATTTAAAATCTTAACTAGCAAGATGCCCGTGCATTGCACGGAACATGAAGATGCATTTGTATGAGTAGTTTATCTTGTGGGAGAAAATACGATAGTTTAGTGTAATTGCCAGTTGGCTTTGGTTTTTAAAAGAGTAGAGAGTAGAGAAATCCAGAAAAAATGATATTTTAATGTAATTGCTGGTTGGCTTTGGTTTAAAAATTTACAACCCATTTCTTAAAACTTATAACCCATTTTCTGGGGAAGCCCATTTCTTACTACTTACATCCCTCCTCGTCTTGGAAGATTTGCAGCCCATCAGGGCTGAGAAAAGCAAGTAGGCCTCGGTTTTGGTATTCTCCAAAAAAAGAACTGGGCTAGCCATTTTCAGAAAGAAAAAATATATCAACTGGGCTCGTCATGTGCTTAAATAAAAGCGTAAGTGTGGGCTAGACGGGCCACATCCCCCACACAGCGCGCAGTTCAGCTCCGTCTCTGAAACTAAAAAAACAACTGGGCGAGCTGCTGGGTCCCTGGTGTTATCCGCTCGTTGTGTAATTTTCTCGTTTATTGACTACATTGACAATGGCGTGGGACCTAGTTGTCAAACAATTAGGAGGAAGTATTTTTTTGGCTTGTAATAACGAGGCACCTACTTGCGTAATGTAATGACCCTGGTGGGTCCCTACTGTCAGCCTCTCCATGTACAGTCATCTCCTGATTCCTCTTGGTTGTTGACCATGTTGACAATGCCAGACGGCGGCAGGCATAGCGAGCGAACCAAGGCGAATAACAACGGTGAGGCCTCGGACGGGAACGAACAACAGCCGTGGAAGGTGCGGCGGTGTAGTGGCAGGTGGAGGGGAGTACGAGGGCAACAACATGCAACTCAAGCTTACAAACGGTACAAAAAGCCCAAGGATTAATTGTTCATCAAATTTTTAGAAAAAACCCAGATTGAACATGGCAGTAACATCTAACCCAACCACTCTTTTTCGCAGTCACAAACAAATGGATCGGTCTGATCTATAAAATCAACATCCTGTGCAAAAAAAATTATTTCAGGATGACTACAACTTGTTGTAAATAGAAGCCGAGCATGTTTAGAAGCCCATTTGTCCACCTGAAACTTCTTTTTTGCTGTTCAACGTGTCCATCCGTGAGAAATCTCTTGCGATAAAACTTAAGCCTCATGGACAATAGTAACCTCACATTCAACAGGAAGAATGTGACAAAGCTTCTGTTTGCCTGGTTGGATGCAAATCCTTCCATCGTTATTGTCCTCAAACGAATGTCATGAGAACTGAGAAAATCCTGGTGCTTATTACGCCATCGATTGGTTATACGTTTTTCTCCATGTGGTTGCAGTACCTAAGTAGACATGAAGATTTGAAAACAGTTAATGTCTGAAAAAAGAGTATGTCAAAAGAGCAATAGCTGAACAGTTAATTCTAGTACAATATATACGATCTTTCAATGCACATGAAATCATCACCTTTATATATAAATTCTCCAGAGACCGAAAGCATCGCAGCAAGCCAATTATTATGTTCAGATCATAACTATACATTCTGATATATAAGATCTTGACAGAATCCAGCAACATTGATAGGCTATCCATGGATGAACTCTTCATTGAGCATATAACATAATATCAGTACCCAAACTGTACTCCAAGATGATAGAACTTATGCGCACAAATGAAAAATGCAGCTTAGGATTACAAATGTGTAGATGATAATATACGGTACCTGAAAAAGTGAGGAGCCAAACACCAACTTGTTGTGATCATCAAACGGAGCACTAATTAGACCCAAGGTCTCCAGTTTGGGCGCAGAGACGACAGTTATTTGCAAAGGTTTATAACAATGATCAAGGAGCAACCTTTGAAGTGAAGGAGCATCTTCGATGATGAGCTGTTGTCCTTCAAAACAAATTCCAATGCTTTTAAGGTGAGGCGACTTTATTTGGAGACAACAGATAGGGATTTACATTCCCAAAACAATCAGCAAGCGCTCCAGGGCAGGGCAACTGGAGTGGATGATGCTGTGTAGTGAGGCCTCCGACAGATAAACCATCGCAGGCGGAAGTTTTTTTAGCAGTGGAGTCAAAGCATTTGTACCAGATCATCTGGTAGATGGCACCGGGCGAAGGTGGCGGTGTGGAGAGAGGAGGAAAACCGCGAGATGGACAACGGTGGTGTGGGCACGAATTCTTGGTGTGTTCCAGGTATGAAATTTCATGGTAATGGTAGAACTCAAACTGCTGGAGTTTTCTGAATTCAGGGGATGTCAGCCAAGCGTCCATCGTGACGGGTATGGACAACAGGTAATGTGTCGGGATGCATAGGCGTTGAACAGGGCCCTGCTGGTGAGAGGAGATGATGGCTCTGAGGAGATCAAATTCAGGAAGGATAGATATCTGACGATAGTCGAGATTGAGGGGCGCGGTGCGCCATAGAGGGCGCCACAGAGTTGAGAGGACTTGTGTGTGGCAGCAATCCTTGGTGGGGAGAAGTGAGATGATCTCCTCAAGGATGACGTCCGGGAGATCGCTGATGCGGTCCACCGGAGATTCTATCGGTTCCTCAGATCCGGGTGGGGGGCTCGCCGCTTCTCCCCGCGATGCCGGTCTGGGATCTACAACCAAGCGCCACCGCCAAGGGAGCCTCATCTTCTTGGCGCTGGGGCCAGCCGACTCCATTTTCCTTATGGGCGTCGCGCCGAGCTCACGGGTTTGAGCAGAGTAGCCAGAGACAAGCCTAGTGGCAGTGCGAGTGGGGAAGAAGGAGGGCTGGGGTTTTCTGTAGGAGTGGAAGAAGAGGAGCAGGCGTTTTCTGTACGAGTGAGGAAGAAGGTGAGCGGGGGTTTTCTGGAAGAGTGAGGAAGATGGGGAGCGGGGGGAATTGGGGCGAGATGGAAGCATAAGTGGAAGCGAGGAGGAAGGTGGGTTTTCCTGGGATCGCCCCCTCTTCAAGAAATATGGGCTTCTCCTCACAAAAAATAAAAACAAATGGGCTTTAACATGGATAGGCTTTTGTATCGGCCTAGTCGGCTGCCCGTGTTTCGTACTGGAGGGCCTTGTGCTAGAGGCAGCCGGAGACACTCTCCACCTTATTGCCCATTCGAAAGAAAAAAGGAGACGCCTCCAGCTTATGGCTACTCATCGGTAACCTTTTTCAACTTGGCATCCACCAAATTAGAGGTTGCGGTACTGGATGCAGACACTCACACCGGTCGCGTAGCGCGGCAAAGTGAGGTGCCAATAACATGCCTACAATATACTTACTAGATTGTGAAGGTTCACAGGCTAGTCAACATTTACATTAAACTAAGCTTCAAAAGATACGGTAGGCATACTAACATTCAGAAGAACAAAAGTTCAGCATGTTTATGCATCTCAATGATTCACCATACTATAACCAATACAAAGCTGTGAGAAGGTGTGGAAATAAAGAAAATCGGTCGATGATTCTCTGAGCAAAGGGCCTCCCTGTGCACGCATTAATTTCCTTTGGGCATGCTTGTTTCTTCTCAATGTTGCGAGCACTTTGAGCATGTTGGCAACTCCACATCTAGCTAGCTGCCTCATCTTGCAATTGATGCTGACACATTTGCAGCAAACACATGAGGCAATAGAGATGACTCAACATGAGTCCATATTGTGCAGTTCCCCTGAAGTCATCTTCATTGTCCTGAATCTGAAAAGATAGGAAAACAATAGCTATACTTAAACGGTGTTGCAAAACAGTAGCACATATCAATAGCTCGGCATGACAAAACATGATCATCTGGACGAAGGGGATACTGACCTGCCTGAGGAAGATTATATATAATTTCATAAGTCCTTGGTTGATTTCCACCTTTGGCTGCACTGCTTGTTTGCTACTCCACACATGACAGGATCGTTCCGCACTGCAATCATCAAGTCAATGTACGAATAAGCTTATTTCATCTTGCGGTGGTCATTGTACCTAGTTACGAATGTAGGAATACCTGGAGCACCATGAGGTTAGCTGACAGCAGGTAGATGCAGCCATATAAGTTTTGTGCGGTGCTACCAAAATTGAGGTTTGTATCCCTTCCCGTTATGAGAATTCTTCTTGAAGTTGGTAGAATGTGACGGCTTGTTCTTTGCATCAAACTTGCCTTTCCCCTGCGATTTGTTCTTGTGTTTTGGGGCTGGTTGGGCTGGAAGTTCTTCTCGTGTACCATGTGGGCACTAGAAGCTCCCTCAGCGACCCGAGCACGTGTGTCTTTTGCTCTCGCCTTCTCTTCAAAATGAAGAGTGCTAATGAGATCCAAAACGGAAAAATCACGTCTCTTGTTTTCCAGAGAAGTAGCAAAATCGTTCCACGAAGGTGGAAGCTTGGCAATGATGGTCCCAGCAACAAATTTGTCCGGCAACACACACTTGAAGTACTCAAGTTCCTTAGCGAGTGACTGTATCTCATGAGTCTGTTGAACAACAGAGTGCTTATCAGTCATCTTGTAGTCACAGAATTGCTCCATGACATACAACTTGTTGCCAGCGCCCGAGGCACCAAACGTGGCCTCGAGCGCAGCCCACATGTCTTTGCCGCTGTCAAACGACATATATGAATCCATAATGGAATCTTCAAGAACACTCAGCAGGGCAGCTTTGAAGAGGGTATCCATGTTCTCAAAAGCTTCCTGCTGTATAGGATTAAGATCGCCATCAGGCTTACCCTTAGTGGCATCATAGCAGTACACGATCTGAAACCAATATATTGCTCTTGTGCGCCACCTTTTATATTGCACCCCCTTAAAAGTAGGCGGCTTCAAAAGCGTAACAAAGCCAGTCGGAGTAAATTGCCTATAATCAGGTTTTTGGATTGGATTGTTGAATATACGAGCAATTTACTATGAGATGTAGTCCAAATCAACAGTAAATAGATCATGACGATAATTACAAAGATCAAAGTAATGATGCGGACTAAACCAGGAGGACAGAATCACATACTGTACAACGGGAGCAGAACCACTGTGGTTGATGTTGTCACTCATGTCGTTGATGAAGAGGTTACCGAGGTCGGGGAAGAAGGCTGTCGTTGAGGAAGTCGTCACTGGAAGCAGTCACAGGAGTGTGCTCCCCAAAAACCAGATCGCCCCTCTCCCGTACAGGATCACGAAAGGTGGGGTTCGGAGGACTTATGTCCCTTCTCGCGGTGCACGCCGGAAGGAGGGATGGAGAAGAATTGCGTGGCGGCGCTAAGATCTGGAACGGTGCGAAACCATATGATATAGCGGCGGCTAGGGTAGAGCCTGTCAGGTCGGTCGTGCGAGTAAGACCAACTATAATAGTAGGCCTTTGGCCCAAACCCCACGTCCAAGTCAGTAATAGCCCCACTATCCAAAAGAATCAGAAATGACTGAGTAATTAAGGCGTCCGTTAATTATTAATTAATGACTTAATAAATTTTCCGACTCACACCACACTTAGAGCATGGTTAATAGTATAGCCAACATCCGGCTATATGAAGTTGACACATAATCTAGAACCAACCTAATACGTAGCCTGCTTACAGTAGTTAGTCCCTTTAGTATAATACTATATCATTAATAATGGCCCCACCTTTTGTCTCACAAAGTATGTGTAGTCCGAAATGCCGGGCGCGCAGCGGGCGGTGCCCTCGGTCGGCGCACCACTTCAACGTCGTAAGCAGTGAGAGGTCGCGTCGCCCTGACTTGCCATCAATGTGGAGCGGCGGGCTCAGCTGGCGCTGAGCGGGAAGGTTTCGATTTTTGATTCAGTTGCTGTGCTGCTACCGTCCAATATTCGCATGTGGTTGTTTCTAGAATAAAAAAAGGAGGTACTCCTACTTATGTTACTCCCACTATGGCTAGCCTAAGGTTAGTAGGTGGCCTTGCGCTTGGCTCTTCGCCTCTTCTGGAAGTCGAACGATAATGGTTGTACTACAGTAGTACTTCTGGCAATCTGACACCAAATGAATTGCTGCACGTCCACCGCTTGTAAGCAAAAGTTTCTCCTCGTGCTGCGAGCCACCGCGCATGCGTTGGCGAGGGAGAAGGCTTAGTAAGCAAGCTTCTCGTTGTTCTGCGAGTTGACGGGAGACATCAAAGTTATTTAGTACGTACTCTCTCCAAAAAAGGGCTGACCATGTCATGGCTACCATCCCGTGCTCCGTTGTTGAGTACATGCACTATTCACGTGCCATTGAGGAGAAAAAAATATTGCATAGTAGGAGTAGGTGCCATCGAAGTGCACGACTCACTTACGCACTGCTTATCTGATTATCTCCATTTTCTTGCATGACACGTGCACCTTGATGCTAGATGTCTCGCGTGTTGGCAAAAGGATGAACAAAGCTCACGTAAAAAAAGAGTGGAAGAACATAGATTCCCGACGACCGAGAAGGAGCAAGGAACCTCACGCTGGAGCGTCTGCAAGGAACCTTGCGTGTTTTCCCCAGTTTTTTGTCGCCTGGCCACCTATAAACAAATAAAATAACATGAACTCTTCGCTAACCACTAGAGACGATACATTAGGATGCTAAGTTGAAGATATTTTATTAGTTTATATTGATAACCATGCAAGAAGCCACACATGTACAGGACGCATGCAGCCATGCATGTACACATGCCGACGCACTAACTCATGACGATCCAACTCATGCACAAACGCGCACAGTATGGAGCACACAACGCACGTACACAACACATGCATGCACACACACACTCGGCCGCAGAATGCACGTAAATAACACATGCATGCACACACATTCGGCTGCATGGAGGCGTGCGCCATCTGCGGCGACGTCCGGTTCGTCGTGCTACGGCGAAGCTCGCACACAACGGCGCCTACGCATCTCTTATAGCACCTCTTTGCCGTCGTTGCTCAACGACTAGCCGGAGACGATGACGACCGCAACCTCGGCCTTAGAGCTAGCACCGATGGAAAAGCACGCACGCCGCACACACCTGAGCACGTACGGAGTGCCCACGACGTGGTGCATCCCCAGTCGCCTCTACTCCTTCTGCACACGTTGTCTATGAAGGCGGCTGCATGCCTAATGATGGTGTGGGTGAGTGTCGGTGTCAAAACCGGCGGATCTCGGGTAGGAGGTCCTGAACTGTGCGTCCAAGGTCGATGGTAACAGGAGACAGGGGACACGATGTTTTACCCAGGTTCGGGCCCTCTCTATGGAGGTAATACCCTACTTCCTGCTTGATTGATCTTGATGAATATGAGTATTACAAGAGTTGATCTACCACGAGATCGCAATGGCTAAAACCCTAGAAGTCTAGCCTGTATGATTATGATTGTGATTGCCTCTATGGACTAAATCCTCTGGTTTATATAGACACCGGAGGGGACTAGGGTTGTACAAAGTCGGTTACAGAGAAAGGAATCTTCATATCCGAACGCCAAGCTTGCCAACCACGCCAAGGAGAGTACCATCCGGACATGGGAGAGAGTCTTCTGTCTTGTATCTTCATGGCCCATCAGTACGACCCATGTCCAACAGGCCAGACGCCCGAGGACCCCTTAATCCAGGACTCCCTCAGTAGCCCCTGAACCCTTCAATGACGAGGTGTCCGGCGCGCAGATTGTCTTCGGCATTGCAAGGCAGGTTCCTTCTCCGAATACTCCAAAATAGCCTTCGAACACAGAGAACGTGTCCGGCTCTGCAAAACAAGTACCACACACAACTGTAGAGAATATAATAGTTCACGAGTCCAATCTGCTGACAACTTTTGTAGCGTGACATCACGTCCCTACCCGGCCATTATTACGAACCGTTTTTTAGCCTCCCGCTCCATATTTCAAGATGCGGTTTTATTGGCATGTCTTGTCAAAGCAGATATCGTGTCCCCTTATTTCGTGATTCTCATCAATACGGGCGTGGGTAACCCAACCGTTCTGTTGGCATGATCCCTTGAAAATAGGCAGGCTTTAAGGCCTATGAGGAGACGTTTGATATTCATCACCTTTATATAGGGGCACGGACCCGTCTTTCTCCTCTACGCCAACTCCTTCATCAACCTTTCCAACCTCGAGTTCCAGCTCCCAAGGTTCAATTTAATTGCTCCGAGCCTCCCAGTCATGCCCGGACCCAGCCTTCAAGGCCGGTGGGTGGTCTCCTCTGTCACAGAGGAGGATATCGCGAAGCTCCGGGCGGCAAGATACCTGACCACGGAAATCCCCCACAGGCTCCCTACTCCAGGGCAGGTTATTCCTACTCCCAGATCTGGCGTGTCACGCCCAAGATGCGACCCTATCCTAAAGGAACTCGAAGGTCCCACCAAGGATAGAAGCGCATCTTGAAGACGCTTGAGGGAGTCCTGGATTAGGGGGTGTCCGGATAGCCGGACTACCATCATCAGCCGAACTATCATTTGCCGGACTATCATCATCGACCGGACTCCAAGACTATGAAGATACAAGATTGAAGACTTCCCCCCGTGTCCGGATGGGACTTTCCTTGGCGTGGAAGGCAAGCTTGGCGATACGGATATGTAGATCTCCTACCATTGTAACCGACTATGTAACCCTAGCCCTCTCCGGTGTCTATGTAAACCGGATGGCTTTAGTCCGTAGGACAACAATCACAATAACCCTTACAATCATACCATAGGATAGCTTCTAGGGTTTAGCCTCCTTGATCTCGTGGTAGATCCACTCTTGTAAACATCCATAATATCAATATCAATCAAGCAGGACGAGGGTTTTACCTCCATCAAGAGGGCCCGAACCTGGGTAAACATCGTGTCCCTTGTCTCCTATTACCATCCGCCTAGACGCACAGTTCGGGACCCCCTACCCGAGATCCGCCGGTTTTGACACCGACATTGGTGCTTTCATTGAGAGTTCCACTGTGTCGTCACCGATAGGCTTGATGGCCTCTTCAATCAACAACGACGCAGTCCTGGGTGAGACCTTTCTCCCCGGACAGATCTTCGTATTCGGCGGCTTCGCACTGCGGGCTAACTCCCTTGGCCATCTGGAGCAGATCGAAAGCTACGCCCCTGGCCGTCAGGTCAGGTTTGGAAGCCTAAACTTCACGGCCGATATCCGCGGGGACTTGATCCTCGATGGATCTGAGCCGCAGCCGAGCGTGCCGCGCTGTCGCGATGGGCATGACCTAAGTCTGCCGCCGGACAACACCTTGGAGGCCGCACCCGGATCCGCTCCGACTCATAGTCCGGAGCCGATCGCTCGAATCGAGGATGGATGGCTGGACACCGCCTTGGGAGCCACAATTCCTACGGCGATGGAGCCGAACACCTACCTTGTCCCACGTAAAGCCCATGACTCCGAGGTGCCGGACTCCCTGCCGGACTCCGAACCTCCTGCGCCCCTGCCAGTCGAATCCGATTGGGCGCCGATCATGGAATTCACCGCTGTGGACATCTTTCAGCACTCGCCCTTCGGCGATATCATAAATTCATTGAAGCATCTCTCGCTATCCGGAGAGCCCTGGCCGAACTACGGCCAGGACGGTTGGGATGCGGATGACGAAGAAATTCAGATCCCACCCACCACCCACTTCGTAGCCAATGTCGACGATTTAACCGACATACTCGACTACGACTCCGAAGACATCGACGGTATGGACGACGATGCCGGAGACTACTAAGAACCAAAGCCTACAGACACCGGAAGACCACCTCGTCATACAACATATACATGGTGGACACCCCAAAAGATGGGGACGACGAAGAAGCAGCGGAGGCCGATTCCTTAAAGAAACAGCCCAAGCGCCGACGTCAGCGGTGCCGCTCTAAATCCCGCCACTGCAAGAATGGAGATTCCGGCACAGGAGATAATAACACCCCGAAAGTGCGAAGACAACTCCCTCCAAAGATGATCCAGCGCAGGAGGAAGCGAAGCAAGCCCTCGGGAGAGGCGGCATTTAAGAGGTCGAGGATGACAATTACTTACCTCCTCCGGAGACGAGGCAAGCCTCGGCGACGCATTTAATCGTCGTGCCTAAGGATCCCGTCGAACAAGAGCGTTTTAGACGCAGGCTAATGGCCACGGCAAACAGCCTAAAGAAAAAGCAACAATAGCTTCAAGCTGATCAAGACCTCTCGCCGGCAGGATGGACCGAGGTCCTCGCGTCAAGAGTATGAACTCGAACGCCCTCAAAAGTTACCCAAAACGCAATTTGCTCCCCGATTAGAGGAGGCAGCATCACCAGCGCTGTCTGGCAGACCGACCCCTCGTGGCGCGATAGAGGCGTGCAAGCCCTCCACCAAAACCGCACCCGGCATCGCTCTAAAAGCGAGGAAGCCACGGGGAACGCGCGGACTTGTGAGATATATTGGAGGACAAGGCAAGACAATCCAGATCTATCTATGGATCACGTGGGCGCCCAACGACCCACGGCGAATACCGCCGCACGGATACAACTACTCCGGCGGGCGAACACAGCGGAACAACGCTCTCTCGAGCTACGCCGCGATATTGCTCAATACTGAGGCGCCGACACCCACTATGCTTCACCGACGAAGTAATGGATCATCAAATCCACGAAGGGTTCAAACCCGTTAATATCGAATCCTACGATGGCACAACAGACCCAGCGGTCTGGATTGAGGATTATCTCCTCCATATACACATGGCCCGCGGCGACGCATCTTCACGCCATCAAATATCTCCCGCTCATGCTTAAAGGACCAGCTCGGCATTGGCTTAACAGCCTGCCCGCAGAGTCAATTGATGTTTGGGAAGACACGGAAGCCGCATTCTCGACAACTTCCGAGGCACGTATGTGCGATCACCGACGCAGATGACCTAAGCCACATAATCCAGCAGCCAGATTTAATCGCCGAGCAATTCGGACACGATTCCTAACAAAGAAATATCAAATCGCCGACCGTCCGGATGCAGAGGCACTCGCTGCCTTCAAACATAACATCCACGACGAGTGGCTGGCCCGCACCTAGGACAGAGAAGCCGAAATCCATGGCAGCCCTCACATCCCTCATGACCCGCTTCATGCGGGAGAGGATAGCTGGCTCGCTCGCGAGAACAACCTCAGCAAAAATGCTGGCAGTCCGGATACCAAGGACCGCAATGGCAGGTTGCGTCGAAACAAAACAAACGCCGCGTAACGGCGACAAGAATGAGGATACGACAGTCAACGCCGGATTCGAGGCTCCAAACCCGTCAACGGAAGAAGCCATTCAAAAGAACCACGCCGGCCCGTCCCAATCTGGACCGAATACTCGACCGCTCTTGTCGGATACATGGAACCCCGAAAAGCCAGCTAACCACACCAACAGAGATTGTTGGGTATTCAAGCAGCAGCAAATTAATCGCCAAAACAGTGACAAGGGGCTACACAACGATGACGAGGAAGAGACCCGCCGCCCGAACAACAGAGGACAAAAGGATTCCCCCTCAAGTTCGGACGGTAAACATGATATACGCAACGATATTCCCAAGAGGGAGCGGAAGCGTGCACTAAGGGACGTATACGCGATGGAGCCAGTCGCCCCAAAATTCAACCCATGGTCCTCTTGCCCGATCACTTTCAATCGAAGAGACCATCCAACCAGCATCCGCCATGGCGGATTCGCCGCATTGGTTTTAGACCCAATCGTTGATGGATTTCACCTCACGAGAGTCCTTATGGATGGCGGCAGCTTTCGAACCTGCTTTATCGTGATACAAGGCGCAAGATGGGCATAGACCCTTCAAGGATTAAACCTACAACGACGACCTTCAAAGGCGCCATACCAGGTGTCGAGGCCAATTGTACAGGCTCGCTTACATCGAAGTGGTCTTCGGATCCCGGATAATTTCGAAGCGAGGAGTTAATCTTTGACATAGTCCCGCTCCACAGCGGCTATCACGCTCGCTTTCGGACGAACCGCGTTTGCAAAGTTCAACGCGTGCCGCATTATGCATACCTTAAGCTCAAGATGCCAGGCCCTCGTGGAGTCATCACGGTCAATGGAAACACGGAACGCTCCTCCGAACGGAGGAACATACAGCGCTCGCGCGAAGTACAGAGCAACCTTTTAAGGCAATTCTCGAGTCCGGCGGTTAAACGACCGGACACGACCAAACGCACCCGGAGCAACATCAACCAAGACCACCTGGCACATTCCGTGCACGCGTAGCAATGCGTCCCCAACCCCAGCCCTCGCAAAATTGCAAGACAAACTCTCCACGTACATAATTACGCCCTGGAGATACCATGGGCATAGGGGGAAGGGCACCACCACAACAGACCCAGAATGCGGTTCGACCACACCAGGGGCTCCTAAGTGTGTCGCTTTTTTTGTTTTATTTTTCTTTTTATACAGAACTCAGTCCGCGGCGAACCGCCGAACTCATGATGCAACAGCCAGGGAAGGACAAAGGCCGCGATTTAACACTCGTGTGGTCTCCATCACGAGCATTAAATTTGTTAAAATACAACATTCCGCTGCCTACCCTCGAGGGAGACGCCTTTAATTCGCCCAATCCTTGCTTTCCGCACTATTTGTATCATTCCGCACCGATAGCGTATCTTCTCTAATAAAATGCAGCACTTTTGCCTTTAATTGCATTACTTTATATATATATATATGTTCATTTACGACATGTTGCACCTGCATCTTGGTACGCCAAACACACCAGGGCTTATGTCCTCCGCTTTATGGTGTGATAAAGTCCACACTTTCACAAGTGCGGCACCCGAACTTATAGCATTATATGAATCGGCTCCGAATCATGTCTTGGGTCAATAGTTGGGTTTGCCTGCCCCATGTTTGGCACCTTACGCTTCCGCCCTATCGGCTAAGGTAGCACTGGAGAACCATCGCGATTGCGCCCGGTTGAGCCGGTTAACGCCTCGGAGAAAGCTAAAACTGACCGGCATGATAAGGCGTGAGACTGGTCGCTGTTCGAGAGGTCCTTTCGGTCCTTAAAGACCTACGCTGCTTCGAGCGAAGTTCCGGATTATGTCCGATGAAGGCGTGGATAGCGCCCCAATTCGGTCTTCCGAATACTAGGGGCTTCGCCAAAATTTAAAATTATAGAATTCTATGGATAAGTGAGAGTGTTCAAGCACTATAAGTCCGGTTGCCTGGTTCGTTGTGTTGAGCGCCTCCTAGATGGACCCAAAATGGGAACAAGAGTGCTCAAGTTTATCCCGAACACCCCAAAGACTCGTGGCATGGGGGCTGAAGCCGACGACTTGCCATCTCTCGATTTAATAAACGGCCGCATGTAAGGTAATATTTTAAATTAAACAAGCGTTGCTTAGCGATATGAACAAAGTTTTCAGCACAGTGATAACACATTGCGAATTCACTCAATAATTACATCCCTAGGGCACTCATCCGCAATCTTGCGGGCACCCTTCAGACAGCCTTATAGTAAAGTTCGGGCGACGATGCTCCTTGCCCGCTGGTGGCGCGTCGCTGATTAGCTTCTCCGCATCCAGCTTGCCCCAATGCACCTTTGCGCTGGCAAGGGCCCGACGAGCACCTTTAATACAAAGCGGAGCGCTTGATAACCTCCACCCAAGGCACGATCCACCAGCCGTCGCCGCGAGGCCGAAGTAGCTCCTGTGCATGGCCTCTCCGGCCAAAGCCGGACTATGAGCCCTTCATGGCCTACTCGGCCACCTTAGAAGCTCGACCAGCTGCTTCACTGGTCGCTAGGGGCACCGGATGGCCGGCCTCAAAGATATCGAGACCGTAAGACCTTCTCCGCTGAGCTCCCTCCTCGGCTCGGTAGAATGCGGCGACATCGTACACGCCATGAGGCAGATCTGCAAACGCCCCTGGAGAGCTCCAAATTCGGGTAAGTATCACGTAATTTACATTCACATGCTTGCTTTGCATGAAAAATGCCTTACCCGCCGCTATCTTCTTCATCCATTCAACCTCCTGAAGGGACTTATGGGCCTCGGCCTTGGCGGTTTTAGCACTTTCGAGAGCCGAGGCAAGCTCGGACTCTCGAGTCTTTGAGTCACGCTCCAAACTCTCATGCTTTTCCATGAGAGCCTAGAGCTCTTGCTGAACCACCGCCACCCTCGCCTCTTGCTTTTCTCGCTCTGCCTGCTCGTGGCCGCATTATGCGTTCGTCATGGACACGGCCTCCTTCGAGGCCGCCACCTCGCTCGTGGCCCCGCAGCACCCATGTTATCCTTGTTATTTTTGTCGCAACCTAAATCCTTTTACAGAAGGTACAAATTCAAAGTGGTGTTACTCACCTTCTTTGTCTTGGAGCTGCTTCTGGCGTGGCCGAGCTCTTGCCCGACCGCCAAGCTCTGCTTCAACGCACCGACCTCCATGATCAAGGCGGCAGAGGTCAGCAGCTCAGCCTGCAACCCATATTGACATAATTTTTAGCAACCTCACGTATATCTTTTTTAGATCCTCATCCGCTTTTCTTTTGAACACCGAACCGAGCATCGAGGGCTACTGTCTATGCGGTATTACATTGCATATTTTAACTTCTTACCTCAAAGCCCGATAGAAGGCTATTGCGAGCTTGGTCAGCCCGCCTTTGGCGAAGCTGCACTTTTGAATCACCGCACTCATAATAGTGCGGTGTTCTTCCTCGATGGAAGCGCTCTGCAGCGCCCAACAAATTGCCCGGCGCCCGGTTGGGCGGAAGCCGCCAACGCCACGGTCTTGCCCTTGATCGATCGGCGCTGCCGGACTCGGAACCACTGCGGGTTCCGCTAGGAGTCCGGCGAAGTCCGGAGGGCGCTTTGTGGCGCCCGAGCCTCCCCGGTGGGTCCTTCGGGATCCCACCTCGGCGTCTTCAGCGTCGCGAGGGGTGGAGGCGGTCGGGATGGAGTCTACATCCGACGAAGCCAACGACCCGCCGATGAAGCGGGAGATCATCACCGCCGGACTACAGCAGCATGCGGCGTTAGAATGACACTATGTGACGCAGAAAAGAAATTATAAATCATTCAGAATCCGGATACTTACGATCTCGCCGAGACCTGGCCCTTGAAGGCCATTCTTCCTCGCCAACGTTGATGTTGGCAGAGCTGTCCGGGAATAGTCCTTCCCTCTTGACCCTCCGCCTCCCCAGTTGGGAAGCCTTCCTCTTCCTCTCTCCTCCTCGAGAGAGTCCTCTTCCTCCTCCTCATTTTCGGGAGGAGTCAGCCGAGTCGCTTGACGCTGGCAGGCACTCTTTCGAGCACCGTGGCCTCCTTCTTGGCCTTCTTCTCGGCACCACGTGCGGTGCGGAACCAGCAGCCTCGCTAGACGAAAGCGCTCTCGGATTTTCGGCATAGGAGCCGGACAGTAATCTGCTCCGCCTTCTTCATCCAGTCCGTCAAAGGAAAAGGGAAATTAAAACCGCATAGAGTCAAACTATGAAAACAAGTGTCCCGTAAAGGGGTAGAATCACTTACCTCGTCGACTGGCGCATGAAATAAAATCCGTGATCTTCCGTCATGGATGCGGGGCTTCGCGCCCTTGAACAACACCTTCCAGCGCCTTCAGACATTGTGTCAAGAGCTTGTTCAGCGCTGGTGCTATTCGGATCGAACTCCCATAGATTGAATGCCCGCTTGGCATGGGAGAATCCGCGGACGAGCAAGACTTGGACCACGTTAACCAGCCCGAGCTTCTTCACCAGCTTCTTGATACAGTCCCGAGTCCCGCTCTGTTCAAACTGCCCCACAGCAAGCCCTTCTCTTTCCGGAGGTGAGCTGCATGGGGATACCAGATCTAAACTCGGGGCCGCCGCCCATTTAGGGTCACGCGCTCGGTGATGTAGAACCACCCGATTGCCACCCTTGACGGATTCCACGAAGGCCCTTCAACCAAAGGACGTTGGGCATCTTGCCCAACATGGCGCCCAAGACTCCGCTTGAATGCCCTCCACTACCTTCGCTTGACATTGAAGGTCTTGAGCCACAAGTCAAGTGGGGCTGGATGCAGAGGAAGGCCTCGCACACGCACGACGAACGCCGAGATGTTGAGGATGAAGTTCGCGCCAGATCATGGAAATCCAGGCCGTAGTAGAACATGAGCCCCGGACAAAGGGGTGAAGTGGAAAGCCCAGTCCATGGAGGAAGTGGGAAAGAAAGACAACCCTCTCATGGGGCCTGGGGTGGGATGAGCTGCCCTCGTCGGGCAGCGGTCTGTGATGTCGCGGAGAGGTATCCGCGCCGCGCGGTTTGGCGATTTGCTCCTCCTTAACGGTGGAGGCCAACCATTTACCTCCCGCCCGGACATGGTCGGAGAAGGTTGAGACAAGATGCGCGAACTTGGGCGCTGGAGCTCGAAAGTGCGGAGATGGATAAGCAAAGGAGGAAGAAGGCGAGGTGAGAAGGTGAATCCTTATCCCTTATATGGGCGGGCGAAGTCTTACGCGTCCCCACCGCCTGGTAAAACTCGCTTATCTCCCAAGCGTCACCATCAATGATGCGGTTGGGTTACCCACGCCTGTATTGATGAGAATCCCGGATTAAGGGGAAACACGATCTCTGCTTCGACAAGACGTGCCAAGGAAACCGCTTCGCTAAATGCGCTGAGGTGGTAAAGTAAAAAACAATTTGAGTAATGGCTTGGTAGTGGTGTGACGTCATGCCACGGAAAACGTCAGCAGATTGAGCTTGTGTATATATTATTATTCTCTCTACGGTGGAATGTGGAATTTATTTTGCAGAGCCGGACACTATCCTGGTGTTCACAATCTTCTACCATTTGGAGGAGGAACCCGCCTTGCAATGCCAAGCAATATACACGCCGGACTTATCGTCATTGAAGCCTGGTTCAGGGGCTACTGAGGGAGTCCTGGATTAGGGGGTGTCCGGATAGCCGGACTACCATCATCAGCCGAACTATCATTTGCCGGACTATCATCATCGACCGGACTCCAAGACTATGAAGATACAAGATTGAAGACTTCCCCCCGTGTCCGGATGGGACTTTCCTTGGCGTGGAAGGCAAGCTTGGCGATATGGATATGTAGATCTCCTACCATTGTAACCGACTCTATGTAACCCTAGCCCTCTCCGGTGTCTATATAAACCGGATGGCTTTAGTCCGTAGGACAACAATCACAACAACCCTTACAATCATACCATAGGCTAGCTTCTAGGGTTTAGCCTCCTTGATCTCGTGGTAGATCCACTCTTGTAAACATCCACAATATCAATATCAATCAAGAAGGACGTAGGGTTTTACCTCCATCAAGAGGGCCCGAACCTGGGTAAACATCGTGTCCCTTGTCTCATGTTACCATCCGCCTAGACGCACAGTTCGGGACCCCCTACCCGAGATCCGCCGGTTTTGACACCGACAACGCTTTTGCAAGGTGGATATCATTACATCAACATTAAATAATAGTGGGGATACATCCAATACATACAATGACACATGAATAGAACAATACAACATACAAGATCAACATCCGACTACGGATGAATCATAAACAGAAACTCAAACAATATCCACCCTGCTAGCCCAGGCTGCCGACCTGGAACCTATCCCCTGATCGAAGAAGCAAAAGAACTCCAAAACAAGTAAACATCGCTCTCGCGTCATGATCATCGCATAACCTGTACCTGCAACTGTTGGTGTAGTAATCTGTGAGCCACGAGGACTCAGCAATCCCATTACCATGGGTATCAAGACTAGCAAAGCTTAATGGGCAAGGAAGGGGTAAAGTGGTGAGGTTGCAGCAGCGACTAAGCATGATATGGTGGCTAACATACGCAAATAAGAGCGAGAAGAGAAGCAAATGGAATGGTCGTGAAGCTAGCAATGATCAAGAAGTGATCCTGAACTCCTACTTACGTCAAACATAACCCAAAACCGTGTTCACTCCCGGACTACCGAAAAGAGACCATCACGGCTACACACGCGGTTGATGCGTTTAATTCAGATCCGGTGTCAAGTTATCTACAACCGACATTAACAAATTCCATCTGCCGCATAACATGGGCACGGCTTTCGAAAGATTATACCCTACAGGAGTGTCCCAACTTAGCCCATGATAAGCTCTCGCGATCAACGAAGGATATTCCTTCTCCCGGGAAGACCCGATCAGTCTCGGAATCCCGGTTTACAAGACATTTCGACAATGGTAAAACAAGACCAGCAAGACCGCCCGATGCACCGACAATCCCGATAGGAGCTGCACATATCTCGTTCTTAGGGCAACACCGGATGAGACAGGCTACGAGTAAAACCAGGCCTCGAGTTTCCCCATGGTGGCCCCGCAGGCGGCTCGGTTCGAACCAGCACTTAGAGAAGCACTGGCCTGGGGGGGCTAAAATAAAGATGACCCTCGGGTTGGCCGACCCAAGGGAAAGGGTATAGGTGGTGGTGAGGCAAATGGTAAAACCAAGGTTGGGCCTTGCTGGAGGAGTTTTATTCAAAACGAACTGTCAAGGGGGTCCCATAAATCACCCAACCGCGTTAGGGACGCAAAATCCGGGAACATAACACCGGTATGACGGAAGCTAGGGCGGCAAGAGTGGAACAAAACACCAGGCATAAGGCCGAGCCTTCCACCCTTTACCAAGTGTATAGATGCATTAATAATATAAGAGATATTGTGATATCCCAACATAAACATAATCCAACATGGAGCAATCTTCATCTTCACCTGCAACTAGCAACGCTATAAGAGGGGCTGAGCAAAAGCGGTAACATAGCCAAACAACGGTTTGCTAGGAAGGGTGACAAAGGTTAGAGGTTCATGGCAATTTGGGAGGCTTGATAAGCAAGTGGTAGGTAACGCAGCATAGCGATAGAACGAAGCAACTAGCATAGCAATGATAGTAATGAGATCCAAGGTGACGATCATCTTGCCTGAAATCCCGCAAGGAAGAAGAACGAGTCCAAGAAGAAGATGAACGGGAGTAGTCGAACGAATACTCACAATCGCAACATTACCGGAACCGAGAAGCAACACCGGAAAGAAACAAACAACATGGTAAATGCACAAGCATAAACATGACACGATGCACAATTAAGTATGATGCATGTCCGGTTTAATGAGGCATGGCATGGCAAAGTGCAATAAACAATACTACAAGTTAAGTTGACCTCAATATGCAACGAGTTGCATATTGACGGAACACCACATCAATCATTTAGTTCTCTCTCGGTTTTGTACCCAACAATATTAAATGTTATTAATCATGGCAAGAGGTGGAGCATAATTAAACTACCTATCTAGGCAAGTTTAAATGAGGCCGGAACAACAAACAACAATTCCGGAAAATCCTCATGAGCAATATTTTAGATTCGGTACTGTTCTGCCGTAAATCATATTTTATTGTTGTTAAACAGGAAAATAAAGTGCAGCAAGTTAATCTATGCATTTTTCCACCCCATTTACATATAAAGTTTATTTAAAACCGAGCTACGGTTATTTAGTTACGAAATAAATCATTTTAACATGGCATTTGAGCAAATTTAAACAAAAAACATTTTAAACATTTTAAACATGGATGAAAGTGGCATATTGTGAAACTAGACAGAAATCTAAGCATTTTACATGTTTAAATCATTTTATTATGATGCACGGTTAATGAGTTTTATATGCATGAAGAGCAAGGGTTTTCGCAATTCGAAAATCCTGGATAAATGCTAAAATCGCAGATCTGAAAAAAATACTACACTGGGCCGAATCTGGTTGGCCCGATGGGTGAAAAAAAAAACAAGAGGAGGGGCGCTGGAGGGCTGCTCACCCAGGGCCTTGGGCCGGTCGGTGGAGTAGAAGCGCTGGAAGGGGCGCTGAATCGAACGAGAAGGCAAGATCGGGTCAACGCAGCGAGCAGAGGCGCAGGACGAGCCGCTGGTTGACGCGGTCAACGTGAGCACCTTCGCCTGTGGACGAAGAAGGCAGCAGCGGTGCAGCGGCAGGAAACAGGGGCAACGGCGGTGGCTTGGCGCTGGACTAGGCGCGGGCGAGGAAGGTCAGGCGGCGAAGGGCAGCCTCGGATCTGGTCGGCGACGGGGTCGAGGAAGCCTTGGGCGGCGGCGGTCCCCTGCTGTGGCAAGTCAGAGAGAGCGAGACATGAGAAAGAGCAGGGGAAGACGACCATCAGGAGAAGAAGGGAAACCGGGCGCGAGGAGCTGGCCTGATCCGGCGGCGTTGCTCCGGCGAGGCCGAAGAGGGGACGACGAGGAACGGCGGAACGGATCTGATGGTTGGGCGGCCGGAGGAGGTCGAGGGCGGCTCGACTTGAGGCCATGGCAGCGGCGTCCTGCGATGAAAACAGAGAAGGGCAAGATGTGTGAGGAGAAGGAACTAGAGGAAGGAAGGGGAAGGAAGACAGGGAGGAGGGCGACGGAGCCTGGCCTGGCGACTCGGGATCGAGACCATCTCGATCTGGAGATTGGGGCGCCATGGGGCTGTAGGAGCTCGGGGACGGAGGGCTCGGGCGCGGGACTTTCGGACACGCACACGAGGGGTCTGAGAAAGGTCAACGAGGACAAGGGCCTGACAAAATACCAACGGAGGCAAAGAGAGAAAGGGCAACTGCGAACGGCTACGAGTTTTTATGAAAACATGCGGATGCAATGCGGATGATGCGATGAAATGAAATGCCTGACATGAACAAAATGCAAAAAAAAAAGACAAAAACCCAACCACGGAGTAAATAATATATCGCATCTCCGGAAAAGGCAAGAGTTGGAGTTACGAATATGGGAAGTTGTATCCGGGGCGTTACAACACTCCACCACTACAAGAGGATCTCGTCCCGAGATCTAGGGATGGCACCGGAGGGAAAAGGAAGAGGAAGATAAAAGGTAAACTAAGTTGCTTCTTTGACGAACGAGTGAAACCACGAACCTTGAGAGGTTAAGCAATTTAAAAGAAAGAGTACAACAGAGATGAACGAGATTTCAAACAATCCGGTATAAAAGAGGAACAAGGAGCATTACGAGAACTTGAAGGTTGCAAAGACATGAATCAAGAGTTTAATGGACAAGATAGAACTCGAAACCACTCTGGTTAAAACAAGATGAGAGAGGAAGAATGATATAATTTGGGCAGCACTCCGACTCAAAGAAGAAGGAAAACTTGATAAGATGAAAAGAACTTGAAGAGATGACACAACACTCCGGTTAAATGGATAAGCATGAAAAGAACACAATCTTTACAAAACGAGGTGATGGGTGAAGAGAGCAACATCACAATGCCTCCGGAAACAAAGCATGATAGTTAGATAGTTAGAATGAATAGAACAAAGAATGAAACCAACATCTCCTACCATAAATGAATTTGAAAGAGCATCCTTACGAAGTAGGATTGAACGGAGTTGTTTGAAAAAACAACAATGGTAAGAATAAGCTTGTAGCGGGCTTATGGAAACATCTCAAAATTATGAGGTGAGCTTCTGCCACCAACGGAAACAAATGATTGGATTGATATCAACAAGGAGACGAGAAACTTATTTCACCGGGAGGACAAATGAAGAACTTGGGTCATTTATAAGCACCACAAATAGCAACAATCCTTAGGGAATGCTTTAGGTGAAATATAACCCAAGATAACTCCAATGAAGAGATTGATGGATTTAAATACCTCATTCTTAACATGTGAATCATGAAACACGAACTCAAATTGTCAAGAATGACATAACACCACCTCAAATGACAAGGTAGAACGAATTGCACTTCGAAATGCAAGAAAAAGAAAACTTGAACTCCTCAAAACAAAACATGTGTTGGGCACCATGTTTATTTTGGAGTATAGTTTGGCGGGTCATAACTTCGAGAGAAATCTTGAAGAACAATTGAATAATTAAAAGAATCCTTGACGAACCATCATGTAGAGCCTCCATGAAGAGCTCCGGTAATAGAAGGATGATAGAAAGAAAGAGAGGTTGACAACACAAGGTGAAGCCTTGCAATGATTTAGATGGCGCTTCGCGACGATATAACCGAGAAAACTTGGAACTCCGGAAAAAGAAAAGATGAAACATTAGAAACGAGAATTACTTCATCATGAACAATCTCCGGAAGAAAAGAATTGAATCACCTCGAGGAAATAAGAATAAGATTTATTGTATGCTTATCCTTCATCAAATTAAATTGATGACAATCAATGGATTTAGCATACTACTTATTCCCGTAGAAAGGATTAAGAGATATATAGCGCAAACTTGAGAAGGTATTGATGGAACCACCGGTGGAATTTGGAAACAACGAATGAATTAATATGATACGAAGGAAGTGAAATCTTGAACGAACCACCATAAGAATTGAAAATGAACGTAGCAAAGGCACAATTCACCGAGAATTGGAGAAAAAGAAAACGAAGATACTTGAGAGGATTTAGATACATGAGAACGAAGAGATCATGAACTGATTAGAGGATATTTGAACGATGCACCATTAAGATTTGGAGAACGATAGCTACACGCTGAGAATGAAGAATTATGACATGATGGCCTTCGGAGGAAAGAAATGGAAACAACTCATGAAATGCTCCGGATGGGTGAAAAGAATTCCCACAATCGAAAACAATTATGAGAGGATGGCATCAAGCTAGAACCATGAATCTTGAAGGGAATGGAGCAAGATTTAAGAGAAACTCTTCTTTGGTCTTCAAATGTTGAGAATGACGATGAGAAACATCACCATGAATTGTTGAGGCACTCCAGAATGAAAATTGGAAAGGTTGAACCAACGATGAAAATAATTTGAAAGATCTTGGACAAAGGCATATGACTGATGAAATTCATTCTTACGTCAAACTTCGAAAAGAATTTGAGAATAGCTCCTGATAATTAGAAGAGTTAGGTAAGATCCTGGGAAAAGACCTGTGGGTTAGGGCCCACTGAAAAGAAACACCGTTGGAAAAGATTGTTGAATGCGAAATGATGCACCGGAACGATTGAAAAATTGGAATGAGGTGACAACCTCAAATTAAATGGATGCAAACACGAATCTTCTGAGATGTCTTCAGCACTCCGGAATGATAGAGCGGCGAGAGGCGAACGAGCAAAGGGAAATATTTGAGCCGAGGGAAAGAATACGATCGACAACGGAAAAACTTGAAATTGGATCCACCGGAAAGAAAATGCGATGAACAATGATGAACTCGACGAGACTTCACCGGATAAGAACATTGAAAGAAAAGAATGAAGAGACTTCACATGAATAAATGGATACTTGATTAAAATATATAAGTCTTTGAAGAAAAAGGGTGGGAGGGCGGGAAAACAAAGGTAACTTGGGACGGATGAAACAAACACCGTTGAAAAAACTTAGAATTGATCTCGCAAATGTTGAAATGATCGGATCCACTTAAAGAGAAGCACGCCGGTTGAAAAAGAATTAACATGACGACCTCGATGATCAAGAAGGATTCATATTCACATAGCAATATGAGAACACCGTTTAGGAAAGGTATGGATTCAACATTTGACTTCGAAGCAACTCGAATACCACAAATAAAACAAAACAAAGGATTTGGCTTGCAGAATAAGCCGGAACAAATACATATGATAGAGATTTACCCAATCCCATATCATGCATCTGTCGAAAAGATTTCTAGGAGCTACTTGAATTCCCACCTATAAACTCCCGAAACTTTCTGGTTATGCAATCTGGTGTTGGGGATACAGGGGACACAAAATATATCACCCAAACTAACAATACCTAGATCCAAATGTATCCATCCGTCACACATAACCAAGAAAACTCCGAAATCGTGTACCTCAACCTTCAAAAGCATCCGTTATACGAGCTATGGCAATACTCCCGAACTCCCGAAAGATCGGGTGGCGTCGAGGTTATCTCACCAACAACTGCATAAAAGAGATTTTCGATGTCGGCAAAACTCGGGTATTCCAGAATCAGAACGATAAAATTGTGACGACAACACCTCGGAGCTCAACTCCCGGGACACCGCCACAACCCCTAAATGTCAGGAGGCACCAAGAACAATGTTCTCGTCACAATAATATCAGAACGATCCCAAGATACCCGCGTGATCCTAAAAAAAAATTCGTGAAATTTGAGGAGAGGAAAGATAAAACATCTACGTCAGGAGGCCTTACCAGAGCGACGAAGGGACTGAGGAGTAAAAAGAATCCTACTCTCTGATATATATAATCCTAAGACTCAAAATAGTTTTCTTCTAGAATCAACAACGGCCAACAAACAAGGGGTCTCCTATGGTCGGTCAAGGCTCTGATACCAACTTGTCACGCCCAAGATGCGACCCTATCCTAAAGGAACTCGAAGGTCCCACCAAGGATAGAAGCGCATCTTGAAGACGCTTTTGCAAGGTGGATATCATTACATCAACATTAAATAATAGTGGGGATACATCCAATACATACAATGACACATGAATAGAACAATACAACATACAAGATCAACATCCGACTACGGATGAATCATAAATGAAACTCAAACAATATCCACCTCGCTAGCCCAGTGCCGACCGAACCTATCCCCGATCGAAGAAGCGAAGAACTCCAAAACAAGTAAACATCGCTCTCGCGTCATGATCATCGCATAACCTGTACCTGCAACTATTGGTGTAGTAATCTGTGAGCCACGAGGACTCAACAATCCCATTACCATGGGTATCAAGACTAGCAAAGCTTAATGGGTAAGGAAGGGGGTAAAGTGGTGAGGTTGCAGCAGCGACTAAGCATGATATGGTGGCTAACATACGCAAATAAGAGCGAGAAGAGAAGCAAATGGAACGGTCGTGAAGCTAGCAATGATCAAGAAGTGATCCTGAACTCCTACTTACGTCAAACATAACCCAAAACCGTGTTCACTTCCCGGACTCCGCCGAAAAGAGACCATCACGGCTACACACGCGGTTGATGCGTTTTAATTCGTATCTGGTGTCAAGTTATCTACAACCGGACATTAACAAATTCCCATCTGCCGCATAACCGCGGGCACGGCTTTCAAAAGATTATACCTGCAGGGGTGTCCCAACTTAGCCCATGATAAGCTCTCGCGACCAACGAAGGATATTCCTTCTCCCGGGAAGACCCGATCAGTCTCGGAATCCCGGTTTACAAGACATTTCGACAATGGTAAAACAAGACCAGCAAGACCGCCCGATGCGCCTACAATCCCGATAGGAGCTGCACATATCTCGTTCTCAGGGCAACACCGGATGAGACAGGCTACAAGTAAAACCAGGCCTCGAGTTTCCCCGTGGTGGCCCCGCAGGCGGCTCGGTTCGAACCAACACTTAGAGAAGCACTAGCCCGGGGGGGCTAAAATAAAGATGACCCTCGGGTTGGCCGACCAAAGGGAAAGGGTATAGGTGGTGGTGAGGCAAATGGTAAAACCAAGGTTGGGCCTTGCTGGAGGAGTTTTATTCAAAACGAACTGTCAAGGGGGTCCCATAAATCACCCAACCGCGTTAGGGACGCAAAATCCGGGAACATAACACCGATATGACGGAAACTAGGGCGGCAAGAGTGGAACAAAACACCAGGCATAAGGCCGAGCCTTCCACCCTTTACCAAGTGTATAGGTGCATTAATAATATAAGAGATATTGTGATATCCCAACATAAACATAATCCAACATGGAGCAATCTTCATCTTCACCTGCAACTAGCAACGCTATAAGAGGGGCTGAGCAAAAGCGGTAACATAGCCAAACAACGGTTTGCTAGGAAGGGTGACAAAGGTTAGAGGTTCATGGCAATTTGGGAGGCTTGATAAGCAAGTGGTAGGTAAGGCAGCATAGCGATAGAACGAAGCAACTAGCATAGCAATGATAGTAATGAGATCCAAGGTGACGGTCATCTTGCCTGAAATCCTGCAAGGAAGAAGAACGAGTTCATGAAGAAGATGAACGGGAGTAGTCGAACTAATCCTCACAATCGCTACATTACCGAAACCGAGAAGCAACACCGGAAAGAAACAAACAACATGGTAAATGCACAAGCATAAACATGGCACGATGCACAATCAAGTATGATGCATGTCCGGTTTAATGAGGCATGGCATGGCAAAGTGCGATAAACAATACTACAAGTTAAGTGGAGCTCAATATGCAACGAGTTGCATATTGACGGAACACCACATCAATTATTTAGTTCTCTCTTGGTTTTGTACCCAACAATATTAAGTGTTATTAATCATGGCAAGAGGTGGAGCATAATTAAACTACCTATCTAGGCAAGTTTAAATGAGGCCGGAACAACAAACAACAATTCCGGAAAATCCTCATGAGCAATATTTTAGATTCGGTACTGTTCTGCCCTAAATCATATTTTATTGTTGTTAAACAGGAAAATAAAGTGCAGCAAGTTAATCTATGCATTTTCCACCCCATTTACATATAAAGTTTATTTAAAACCGAGCTACGGTTATTTAGTTACGAAATAAATCATTTTAACATGGCATTTGAGCAAATTTAAACAAACAACATTTTAAACATTTTAAACATGGATGAAAGTGGCATATTGTGAAACTAGACAGAAATCTAAGCATTTTACATGTTTAAATCATTTTATTATGATGCATGGTTAATGAGTTTTTATATGGATGAAGAGCAAGGGGTTTTCTGCAATTCTGAAAATCCTGGGATAAATGCTAAAATCGCAGATCTGAAAAAAAAATACTACACTGGGCCGAATCTGGTTGGCCCGATGGGTGAAAAAAAACAAGAGGAGGGGCGCTGGAGGGCTGCTCACCCAGGGCCTTGGGCCGGTCGGTGGAGTAGAAGGGCTGGAAGGGGCGCTGGATCGAATGAGAAGGCCAGATCGGGTCAACGCAGCGAAAGCAGAGGCGCTGACGATGATCTGGTTGACGCGTCAATGCGAGCACTGCTGTGGACGAAGAAGGCGATGGCGGTGCAGCGGAAGGAAACAGGGCAACGGCGGCTTGGCGCTGGACTCGCGCTGGCGAGAGAGGTCAGCGGCGAAGGGCAGCCGCGATCTGGTCGGCGACGGGTCGAGGAAGCCTTGGGCGGCGGCGGTCCCCTGCTGTGGCAAGTCAGAGAGCGCGAGACATGAGAAAGAGCAGGGGAAGACGACCATCAGGAGAAGAAGGGAAACCGGGCGCGAGGAGCTGGCCTGATCCGGCGGCGCTGCTCCGGCGAGGCCGAAGAGGGGACGACGAGGAACGGCGGAACGGATCTGATGGTTGGGCGGCCGGAGGAGGTCGAGGGCGGCTCGACTTGAGGCCATGGCAGCGGTGTCCTGCGATGAAAATAGAGAAGGGCGAGATGTGTGAGGAGAAGGAACCATAGGAAGGAAGGGGAAGGAAGACAGGGAGGAGGGCGACGGAGTCTAGCCTGGCGACTCGGGATCGAGACCATCTCGATCTGGAGGTTGGGGCGCCATGGGGGTGTAGGAGCTCAGGGACGGAGGGCTCGGGCGCGGGAGTTTTGGACACGCACACGAGGGGTCTGAGAAAGGTCAACGAGGACAAGGGCCTGACAAAATACCAACGGAGGCAAAGAGAGAAAGGGCAACTCCGAATGGCTACGAGTTTTTATGAAAACATGCGGATGCAATGCGGATGATGCGATGAAATGAAATGCCTGACATGAACAAAATGCAAAACAAAAGACAAAAACCCAACCACGGAGTAAATAATATATCGCATCTCCGGAAAAGGCAAGAGTTGGAGTTACGAATATGGAAAGTTGTATCCGGGGCGTTACATGGCGAGAGGGTCGTATTCATCTCCCACTTCCTCCGGGGACTAGGGTTCGCTCTCCATCCCTTCGTTCGAGGGCTCATGTTCTATTACGGGCTAGATTTTCACGATCTAGCTCCAGACTCCTTCCTTCATATCTCGGCATTCATCATCATGTGCGAGGCCTTTCTCCGCATTCCCCCCACTTCGGCTTATGGCTCAAGACCTTTAATGTGAAGCCTAAGGTAGTCGAGGGGAAGCAAGCGGAGTGCGGTGGTGCTATGGTGAGCAAACTCACCGATATTCCTTGGCCAAAAGGCTCTTTCACGGAAACTTCCAACCTATGGCAGCGGGAGTGGTTTTAAATCACTGAACCCTATGGTACCAAGTGGGCAGCTACACCTGCGTTCCGATCTGGACCTCCATTATGGATTGCATCATGGATTAATAAGGGGCTGGACTGTGGATCAATTGACGAAGTGCAGACGCTACAAAGCCGCATCCGGAGCCTCATCGAAAAGGTCACCGGCCTCATCAACGTAATCCAAGAAATGCTAGTCCGCCGGGTCCTACCGTGCCAGTGACGGCCCCTCCGCATGTGCGAGTTTAATCCGGAAGGACCACGGACCATTCAGCACTTCTTCGACACGACGCACAGATGAATGTGGAAGCTATTCTTCGGGACACGAAAACTGTGGCCGGATACCACCGAGGACATCGGCCTCGACTGCAACCATCCGGATACCTTGGTAAGCACTCGTCTCCCGAACATAGCTTGGTTAAATATCCTGTGATAATATGCTGAGAGAACAATCTTCGAATAGGGCTGGATATAGAAGGAGGAACGAAATAGGTGTTTGGCCCCTCTTCCTGAAGACTCAGCTGATCCCGTGTTAACAAGGATTCTGGCTTCGGCGCCGTATCAAGTGCCGGTGAAGGAGGACAAGGAGGAGAGCAAGAAGGCCAAAAGTGACCTCCACCCTAAAGGTACACCAGACACTATGTCTGGGGAGATTGGAACTCTCTCTTCTGAAGACGAAAGATAAGGAGAAGCTGACATCCCTTCTCCCCATGGGAAGAAAAGGAGCGCCTTCGAGGATTTGGAGGTAAAGGCTCCCAAGCGAGGGAAGATGTCCCTTTCAGGCGGTTTGGGTCCTAAAGACGACGTTGTCATGCAGTTCCTTTGTAAGGAAAAGCCTTTAGCCGAATCATAAGTGAACAAGGGTGTCCTAGACACATCCCGTCCTTTCAGGTTACAAGGGTAACATCTAATACATATATTTGCAGTTCAGCGTGCAGTCTTCCTCGACAGTCCTCCTCCTCGAGGGATCTGCTTCCGGAGATGATGGAAAGCGAGACGCCTCCACAGGCCTCCTCGCTCGATAGGGCGGACGACTTCGAGGTGTCGTCCCGGAGGATCCCTCCAGATCAACAAGTGATGCGGGGGACAATAAAGACAACGCCCGAAGGTGAAACTTCGGCCACCCATGGTCCGGGGTGTGCGGCCACTACGGGGACCAACAATAAAGGCCCCGGACTATCCGATTTACGGCCAGAGACGACCCTAGGGTCGAGTAAACATATCCCTTCAAAGGGAGTCCATACTCCCGCCGCCGCTTCCAGGAATCCGGAGGCGCTGGATACATCGATGGACATGTTGCAACATGCGTCCATCTCAGAGGAACATCATACCTTAATGGGTACGGTAGTTGAGAGGATTCTATCCGCGAGGAGCGGATTGAATGCAGCCTTCACAGGCCTGCTAAGAGGCTTCGAGGTATGCTATGTAATATTCTCAATTGCGCTCTACGTGCAAAATGCACCTGTGTATAGATAGTAGCCCCTGAGACTCTAGTTGGCGTCCAAAGGGAGGCAATCAGAGGATCGAAAAAGATATGCCTAGGAAATAATCTAATTAATTAGAACACAGGCTGTTACATCCACGGCGACTACCCACGCTACAGAGGTTGCAGGTTAGAAGCAGAAACTTGATGTGCCAGATGACGACATTATATATTTATGTATGTATAATAATATGAGCACGAAGCTGAGAATTATATACTGACACATGCATAACTGCAGATAGTGCTGCTGCGGTTGAGACCCTTCGGGCTGAACTTGCCCGAGCCAAGGAGCAAGCCAGGATGAGTAATGTGGCTGCCAAGAAGGCAGCTGATGAGTTAAAGGCCGAACAGGCTGCTCTGCACCAGTGCGAGGAGAGAATGTCTACCATGGTGCGCGAGCTAAAGGAAGCCATTGTCCAGTGCGAATTCCTCGAGAAGGATAACAAAGCCAAAATGGCCGATCTCGACAAGGCCTTACAAGAAGCGAGAGAAGCACGATCCGAGTCTAGAGTGGCTCGGGAGGAGATCCGGCAAGCTGGGGAAATAGCGGCCGGTGAGCCTTTCTTATTACAGACTAAATTCGGCGATCTGAAGTATGCCCCACTTAATCAAATGTGGAGTCCTTTAGGCGCATTCTTGGACTTGCCGAAGAGTGTCTCTGATGCGGCGCAGTTTTTCCAAGCGAAAGAAGGGCATGCAACGGAGAGGCTTTTCTGGTCGTAATTCAGCATGCTAAAGCGTCCTCTATTACTGAACGAACAGATGGCCCAGTGGGCCGAGCTCCACAAGTATCCAGATTTTCCATGGAGGATGTCGTGGTCTGGCTGTGGCCGGCTGAGCCAATTCTGAATAGTTATTTCGGTTTGGTGCAGCAACTTGTGGATGCGGTGCCGCGTATCGATGCCATTAAGCAGTCAACATGCATTGAAGGTGCACGGATGGCCTTTGCCCATGCCAAGACATACTGGGCGAAGATGAAGGCCACCGACGTTGCAGTAAAGAGTTCATCCAGTGGCGAGGACCATCACACGCCGGAGCATTACTTTGAGGATGTCCTAGAGGGCACCCACTTGATAGAGGGTCAGTGCTCGAAGGATATGATATTCGAGTGAATGTACCAAAACTATGAAAACGATATTATGATATATTAAGGCTATGTTTCTTATACTTTTGCCTAAAAGTTTTGGTTCCTCCTGTGCGGCCGTTTTTTGTATAATCTGAAAGTTTACCAGTCGTCGGCTTCAGCCCCCTCGCATATAATACGGGGGTGTTTGAAAAAGCACTTGATCACTCTTGACCCAACGTCTTGGTCCACGAAGGAGGTGTCAATGAGGCGAACTAGGCAATCGGACTATAGGGCTTTAACAGTTTCACTTAGCCATAGGAGTTTGACGGTGGGTCTATGATATAGCCCCTGGTATCTACGCGGTTATGCAAATACGGTGCGTTACATAGGTGACCAGAAGAATGGTCCTTCGTGTAATACGGAAGGAATCGCGAAAGATTTTGATAATTCATCGAGTGGTTGACCAGCTCTCGCCGCATCATGACGATCGGTTTCGGCTTTCTCTACTGAGGTGCTTGACCGTATGAACCGGAAACACAATTGCAGTAGTTTTCCCTTTACTACCTTAGCCGATAGGATGAAACTTAAGGTAGCAAGGACAGGAGCCGGGCAACCCAACTATTGACCAAAGACATGATTCAGAGCTGATGCATATAAGGCCAAACTCGTGACGCCGAAGTATGCTATAAAGCTGTTCGGACTTGTGGCAACTCATATGTTGCCATATCGAGCCCCTGGCAATTTTAGCCGAGGTGCGTGCGTGAAACAATTGAAGAAGCAAAATCCAGTTCTTAGAAAAAGCGAATGCTGAATACGGATTATGTTCACTGGAATCTGATTGACACGTCAAACATAATCTTATAGATTATAACGCCACTACCCAGGCTATTTGACATGTCGGGGGTCGAAGACTGAGGGAAAAGGCACTTTACAGGCTCAAAAGAAAGAGTGCGGTCTGCAAAAATTATTTGGACCTCCTGTCGCACATCTGCGCCACCTTGCCTCGGCGAAAGGACTCCTTAACAGGGATAGCCTTTGGATAAATATACGAAGCCGAACTCCGAAAGAGTCCGTAAGATGACCAGCCTTTGAGTCACCTATGGTAAAAGATAAAAGATAGTTAGAAAAGGAAAAAGGCTATGGGAGTGTGGACCGCGTTGTAGTACTGTCCGTATTGTGCCTCCGCCAGTGACCAGGGTATTTTAAGTGCATATATATGTATGCGTGGTACAAACTTCGCGGCTATATGAGGTGAACGACAGAGCCCGAACTACTAATCCTACTCAGGGATTGATTGGTCCTGTTTAAGAGGGACCGGTGGCTTGATGGCCGATGAGATATGCGGCTTGATGAGACCGCTTTGTACTTCGGATGTAATAGCCATAGGATGCTCTCTATACGGTGGGAGCGTTCCGCATTTTCATTTATCGTGATGATGCCACGTGGACCGGGCATATTAAGCTTTAGATAGGCGTAATGTTGGACCGCATTAAAACGAGCAAATGTGGTACGATCGAGTAGTGCCTGGTAGCTACTACGGTACGAGACAATGTCGAAGGTCAAGCCTTCGCTTCAAAAGTTGTTCGGTGAACTGAAAATGACTTCCAATGTAATTGAGCCCATGCAGTGAGCTTCTATGCCGGGTACTGCTCCCTTGAAGGTATTTGTGGTGGGCTTGATTCTCGAAGGATCAATGCCCATTTTGCGGATAGTGTCTTGGTAAAGTATATTAAGGCTACTGTCGCCATCCATAAGGACTTTCATGAGATGGAACCCATTGATAATTGGGTCGATGACCAGAGCTGCCGAACCTTCGTGACGGATACTGGCTGGGTGGTCCTTGCGATCAAAAGTGATCGGGCAGGCCGCCCATTAGGCTAAATTACAGGGTGGTGACTCTATGGCGTGTCGTCCGTAGTGGCGCCGCGCTCCCTCAGCAGGGGTGTCGTCCGTATACCATGTTTATGGTTTTCACTTTGAAATTGCTTGACCCCGGTATTAATTTGGCGAGTCGCCGTCATCGATGTCATTGGGCGGCCCCTTCCCCTTGTGTTCGACATTAAGCTTGCCGGCTTGTTTGAAGACCCAACACCTTCTGTTGGTGTGAGTAGCTGGTTTATCGGGGGTGCCATGAATCTGGCAGGGCTGATCCAGTATCTTGTCTAAATTGGATGGTCCGTCTCTGTTTGCTTTGAATGGCTTTTTCCGTTGACCGGGTTTGGAGCCGCTGAATCCGGCGTTGACCGCCGTTTCTTGCGTTCCTTCATTATCATTCCGATGCTTGTGTTTATTGCGTTGTGGCTTGCCGTTGCCGTCTCGAATTTCAGAAGTGCTCGGATCACTGGTGTTGTTGCTTCTACGAGCGAGCTAGCTATCTTCTCCCGCGCAAAAGTGGGTCATCAGAGCGGTAAGGGCTGCCATCGATTTTGGTTTTTCTTGACTGAGGTGGCGAGCAAGCCACTCATCCTGGACACTATGTTTGAAGGCCGCGAGGGCTTCAACGTGTGGACAATCGACAATTTGGTTCTTTTTAATTAAGAATCTAGTCCAGAGCTTCCTCGCTGACTCTCTGGGCTGCTGGATGTTGTGACTTAGGTCATCGGCGTCTGGTGGCCGGACATATGTACCTTGGAAGTTATCGTGGAAGGCGTTGTCCAAGTCTTCCCAGCTGCCAATGGAGTTTTCTGGAAGGCTGTTTAGCCAGTGCCGAGCTGGTCCCTTGAGTTTTAGCGGGAGGTATTTGATGGCATGAAGACCATTGCCGTGGGCCATGTGAATATGGGGAAGAAAGTCTTCAATCCATACCGCAGGGTCTATTGTCCCATCGCATGATTCGATATTCACGGGTTTGAACCCTTCTGGAAATTCATGTTCCATTACTTCATCAGTGAAGCAAAGGGGGTGTGCAGCGCCTCTATATCGGGCCAAGTTGCGACGTAGCTCGGTTGGAGTTTGTCTGCGGTTTTTGGCCAGGGCGTGGTTATGTTTGTCACGTCCGGCTAGATGGCCGTCGTCGCGCGTCGGGGCACACCCCTGCGATCTGTAGATCGATCTGGTTTGACCTGCTCTATTGTCCAGGTCTTGCCGCAGGTCTTATGTATAACCCCGAGCTGTTATGACCCTGCCTTTACGGCGGGGTAGTATGGGCTGGTGTTCGGCTTTTGATGCTGCTTTGTCCTAGCCACGCGGTGGTCAGTCAGCCGCATTACGCACTGATGGTACGGGCTCCAACGCCTCGTCATCGAAATGAGGTAACAATTTGCGCTTCGGGTAACTTTTGGTTGGGCGCTCGAGGCCGTATTCCTCGGCTGCCAGGACATTAGTCCACCTGTTATTGAGCAGATCCCGATCAACTTGAAGCTGCTGCTGCTTCTTTTTCAGGCTCCTTGCAGTGGCTCTTAGCCGGCGCTTAAAGCGCTCCTGCTCGACGGGTTTCTTAGGCACGATAAAGTCTTCGTCGCCGAGGCTCACCTCATCCTCGGAGGGTGGAAGATAGTTACTGTCCTCCGAGTCTTCGTTTATGGCCTGTTCATCAGGGCTGACTTGCCCATCTTCCCTATCATCCTGCTCGAAAGTTGGCTTGACGGGGTCTTCTTTGTCTTCGGCATCGTCCGGAGTATTGTTTTCTCTCGTGCCGGTATTGCTATCTTTTCCATGGCGTGATTTAGAGCGGCGCTGCTGACGTTGGCGCTTTGGTTGTATCTCAGGAGGTTTATCCTCGACTGGATCCTTCTCGTTATCACCGTCATTTTCTTTGGGTGTATCCACCATGTATACGTTGTATGAGGAGGTGGCCGTCCAGCGCCCGATAAATGGCGGGTTTTGTGCCTGCTCCTCTTCGGCATCGTCGTCCATACCGTCAATGTCTTCGGAGCTGTAATCGAGCATGTCGGTTAAGTCTTCGACAGTGGCTATTAAGTGGGAGGTGGGTGGGAAGCGAAATTCCCCGTCCTCAGCCCCCAGTTCAAACCGGATATAATTCGGCTGTGAGTCCCCTGCTAAGGAGACGATTTTTAATGAGTTTAGCACATCGCCTAAAGGTGAGTGCCGGAAGATGTCCGCGGAGCTGAATTCGGCGATCGGCGCCTGATCAAGCTCGACGTACGCGAACGCACATGGTTCGGAACCTGTGGCCGGAGACGAATCCGAGGTTCCGGTGACGCAGATCCCGCTTGTCGGTATACTAGAGTAGGGGTACCCTAGTATCCCGAACTTCAGACACAGGCGATCGCAGCACCCAGCGGCAAGGCTTGCCTAGTGACCGCTAAGGTCCTCCATGGTTCCTTTGGAGCCATTCAAGAACAAAGTATTTTAAGCCAAGGAGACAAGGCCCGGCAAGAGGAGCTTGCCGGGAAGGCCACTCAAGGCTCATGAAGACAAGACCCGGCAAGAGGAGCTTGCCGGAAGGCTCGGTGGCGACAAGCTTCCGGCGCGACAAGGATTCAGCCGCAAAGCGCTTGCCACGAGCAACCACTCTTCATCTCGCTCAGGCTCATCCACCAGCGTGTAGCCATGGGACCATTCGGTAGCGTGTCAAGAGGCTGTCTGACCAGCGAGCAGTGATGGCGGTATTGACAGGAGTGCCATCGTGGCAAGCGGTGGCGCCGAAACATCCTTTCTGCCTTTGTTTAGGCGACATGGACGGGCATTTAATGCTTTTGTCCCTTGCCGTCGAGTTAGGTAGAATACCTTTGTACAAAGTAGCTGTACCAACCGCAACTCATTTTCCCATTTGCCCTTGTCTCGTTGCCACCTGTTGGTGACCCCTTGAGCCTATAAAAGGAGGCCCATGCATAGCGTAGAAGGGGTTTGGCTCGACTCATTGAAACCAGATACACTAACGCTAGGTTTTGTAGCTCTCGGCGCTCCCTAGCAAGAACACAATACAATCGGACAAGCGGCGAGGGAGGGTATTATCTCTCCGGAGAGCTCCGGTTGGGTAAACTGCTTTCGTGTGTTCGCCTCGATCTGCTCTTTTCGTGCAATCTCCGCCCCACGAACGAAAGGGACTCGGTCCGCCGGTCCCATAGGTGTTAGTGGGTTCGATCAACTTCCCGACATCTTTGGCGCGCCCGGTAGGGGCGCGTCGAGGCTGTGTGAACCTGATCCGCGCTCACACGAGCAACATCTTCATCATCTTCATCAACATGCCACCAAGAAGAAGGCTTCGGCAGCGAGCCTGCCCACGTCGATCCGCCACCACTGGAGCAAACGGATGGCGGGGTGACGCCGCGCGAAGAACGAAGGCGTCGACGAGGAGCTCATGACGCTGCCAAGTCCAAGGACAAGGCAGCGCAGAACCTCGGCGTCCGTACATGCACAGCGCCCATCTCGGGAGGCGCGACCGACAGCGTCATGGTATTCATAGTACCATACGCTTTCGTTGGATCAAGACCGAGTGGAGGATCGCGAGGCCCTCAAGACCAGCGTGCCGCCAAACATCTTTGGCGCGAAAGGGTGATCGCTGGGCGGGATGCTGCTCCTTCTAACATAGTTAGAAGTCCGAGCATATCCGCTCTCGCGCCGTTCACCATGCCACCCACCACTCCAGCGGAAGCCTTGGCGAGCTCAAGCGCTTCTAGACTACCCTCCAACAGCCGGTCGAATCGGCGAATGGAGGGCCACCATCTGAAGTCTCATCGGCTTTGCCAGCAGCGGCGCTCGCGGCAACCAACTACATCGCTGCCGCGGCAAGGCGACAAACACGAGCGGTGGCAACGAACTGTGGGGTGCAACCACCATGCACTCTCCACCCGAGGCCAAGATCACCAACTCGGCGGATCCACCTCGGCAAAGCGACTCCACGCGTCGCCGGATCCACAAGCTCTTCGTGATCAGCGCCAAGTTCTTCAAGAACGGCAACAAGAAGGCCTTCGAACTTCGTATCGGCGCCAAGAGAAGCGGCGTCAATCCGACCAGCACGCCGGGCCCTCTGTCGATATGCATGCGCCAGGGGAACCAGGCGACTTGCCGTACGTGGTAGGTTGCCCTGCGTTCACTCGTGAGCTGCGGCAAGTCCAGTGGCCCAACAAGAAGAATTTCAAGCCGGGCGTGCGGAGAAATGCGATGGCAGGGCGCATCCGTCGGAGTTCCTCAACATCTACACCATCGCGGTGCAAGTTGCGAGGGGACGAGCGACAAGATCTCGCCAACTACTTCCCGCTGCATGCGAAGCCCAATGTCGATCTTGGCTCATGCACTTGCCGGACAGCTCCATATCCTCTTGGGCAGATCTATGCCATCAGTTTGTCGGCGCCTTCACAGCGGCCACAAGCCTCATGCGGGGCTTTGAATGCTTATATGTTGCAATCGACAAGTTCACAAAGTGGCGGAAGTGGAAACGATGAGGAAGGTGACCACGATCGATCAAGTTCTTGGTCGATTGTTTGCCGTTTGATTCCTAACAGGATCATCACGACAATGGCACACAATTCCACGAAACCCGCACCTTCATGCGGTATGTCCAAGATCTTGGCGCCAAAGTGCCGCTTAACCATTGCTCATCCGAGAAACAGCGGTCAAGCGGAGAGAGCAAATCTTGAAGTCTTTATGGGCTCAAACGACGGGACTTTCGACGAGCTGCACAAGTGCGGAAGAAAGCTGGATCGAGGCTGCGGTGGTTCTTTAGTCGTCGGGGCGGCCTTGAATCGAGCCGCGGACACCTTCGCTCTCTAGTCTATGGAGAGCTTCTCCCCACGGAACTTCGTGTCTGGTCACCTCGAGTACTACGCTTATGATGAGCTTGAGCAAGAAGCGAAACTGCGACAAGATGACGCGTTGCTCCTTGAGGAGGACCGTCTTGAACATTTGTCTGAGCTGCTCGTTACCGGCAAGCTTTGCCGCTACCATAGCCGCCAAAGTTAATGCGGAAGTCTCGAGGAAGCGACCTTGTTCTTGGTAGCGTTCAGTCCGCCAAGAATTCCAACAAGTTGGCCTTGAAGTGGAAGGCCCTGTCGGGTTGAAGCGAGTCACTAGGCTGGCGTGTCATGAGACCGAAGATGGCATTCGGTGAGCAACTCCTGGAACATTGAGCATCTTCGTAAGTTTACCGTAGAGGCGCGGTTCGGAACTGTTAAGCAACCACCTTTAATACAAGTCTTGCCGATGTTGCATGTAATCCTTTGTACAAAGCGGGCGCGGACCCGTGCATAAGTAAAGATCATGTGTTGCGCACAACTTGTCAACTACATGCTTTCATATTTGCATGTGTTATCGACATTTGTGCAGCATCCACACCCGATAAGCAATAATGAGCCAAAGGCTCCATAACTATTTTTCTCTTCTTTCTCTTTCTCAAAGAAGGAAGGTTCCTCCACACAAGTTAACGGGGGAAGGAGAAGATAATGCCATGGACCAGCGTTGCTCGAGGAGGTAATAAGCCTTAGGAAGCAAGCAGCAGAAAAGCTAAGTTGCCAAGTTTGAGCAATCAGTTTTAAATTTTAAGTTATCTTCCTCGAATGATAGTACTGTATGGAAACACATGCTTGCGAAGGAACCAACTACGTAGCTAGTCGCCCTTACTTTGTTTGAGTCCGCTCAACAACTTAAGTGAGCTGCAACTAGTTGCGACAAGGTTGCTGTCGGGCGGCACCCAATGATTTGGCGTTCGCACTCGGCTTTCATGACAAGGTGCCAGCGCGACAAGTTCCCTAAAAGTGTGAGGCACAAACATACAAAGAAATAATCAAGTAAAATAACATTGCAATCATTGCCTAAGATAGAGTTATATTACAAAATAGCAGTCATGAGATCTAATAAATTGTTCTCCTAAACATGATCGGCAGCGACAAGGAAAGATAAAATTAGCGGCCTAGTCTCGGCGGTCGCCATCAACCAACTTGATCTTGCCCACCTTGTCACAATGGGTGCGACAAGGGCTTTGGCGCCTCCACATGACATCAGTGGCAGGGATCACGAGGGCCGTTGAGTTGAGGCACGGATTGCGGAAGGCCACCTTCATCAACACCTTGGAGACTCCGGCATGGTCTGGCGATTCCTCGGCCAACTGCTTTGGGATCTCTTCCCGAACTTTGCGGAGAGCCGTCCTGGAACTAATCCTCACAATCGCTACATTACGAAACCGAGAAGCAACACGGAAAGAAACAAACAACATGGTAAATGCACAAGCATAAACATGGCACGATGCACAATCAAGTATGATGCATGTCCGGTTTAATGAGGCATGGCATGGCAAAGTCACGATAAACAATACTACAAGTTAAGTGGAGCTCAATATGCAGCGAGTTGCATATTGACGAATTCTCACATCAGTGTTAGTTCTCTCTTGGTTTTGTACCCAACAATATTAAGTGTTATTAATCATGGCAAGAGGTGGAGCATAATTAAACTACCTATCTAGGCAAGTTTAAATGAGGCGGAACAACAAACAACAATTCGGAAAATCCTCATGAGCAATATTTTAGATTCGGTGCTGTTCTGCCCTAAATCATATTTTATTGTTGTTAAACAGGAAAATAAAGTGCAACAAGTTAATCTATGCATTTTCCACCCCATTTACATATAAAGTTTATTTAAAACCGAGCTCACAGGTTATTTAATTCTGAAATAAATCATTTTAACATGGCATTTGAGCAAATTTAAACAAACAACATTTTAAACATTTTAAACATGGATGAAAGTGGCATATTGTGAAACTAGACAAAATCTAAGCATTTTACATGTTTAAATCATTTTTATTATGATGCATAGTTAATGAGTTTTATATGGATGAAGAGCAGGGGTTTTACGCAATTCTGAAAATCACAGGATAAATACTAAAATCGCGGATCTGAAAAAAAATACTACTTGGGCGAATCTGGTTGGCCCGATGGGTGAAAAAAAAACAAGAGGAGAGAATTTGGAGGGCTGCTCACCCGGGGCCTTGGGCGGTCGGTGGAGTAGAAGAATGCTGGAAGAAGCTGGATCGAATGAGAAAAGGCCGGATCGGGTCAGCCTGGCGGCGAGCAGAGACGAGCCGCTGGTTGTGATGATCAATCTGAACACCTGCGCTGTGGACGAAGAAAAGCGATGTGGTGCAGCGGAAGGAAGCAGAACCTTGGCTGGCTTGGCGCTGGACTCAGCATGAGCGAGGTCCCGGCGAAGGCAACCCATGGATCTGGTCGGCGAAGTCGAGAAGCCTTAGGCGTGGCAGGTCCCCTCTGTAGCAAGTCGAGGAGAAGCGAGACATGAAAGAAGCGGGGAAGGCGACCATCGGGAGAAGAAAGAAACCTTGTTGCGAGGCTGGCTGATCCAGTGGCGCTGCTCGCGAGGCAGAGACGGATGACGAGGCAGAGCGGATCTGATGGTTAGGCGGCGGAGGAGGTCGAGCGGACTCGACTTGAGGCCATGGCATGGTGTCCTCGATGAAAATAGAGAAAGGCGAGATGTGTGAGGAGAAGGAACCATAGGAAGGAAGGGAAGGAAGGCAGGGAGGAGGCGGCGGAGTCTAGCTGGCGACTCGGGATCGAGACCATCTCGATCTGGAGGTTAGGGCGCCATGGGGTGTAGGAGCTCTCGGGGGACGGAGGAGCTCCAGGCGCGGGAGTTTGGACACGCTACGAGGGGGTCGAAAGGTCAACGAGGACAAGGGCACGACAAAATACCAGCGGAGGCAAAAAGAGAAAAGGCAACTCCAGATAGCTCTGAGTTTTATGAAAACATCTGCGGATGCAATCACGGATGATCACGATGAAATGAAATGCGACATGAACAAAATGCAAAACAAAGACAAAAAACCCAACCACGGAGTAAATAATATACTCGCATCTCCGGAAAAGGCAAGAGTTGGATTCTGAATATGGAAAGTTGTATCCAGGCGTTACATGGCGAGAAGGTCGTATTCATCTCCCACTTCCTCCAGGGGACTAGGGTTAGCTCTCCATCCCTTACGTTCGAGGCTCATGTTCTATTACGGGCTAGATTTTCCACGATCTAGCTCAGGACTCCTTCCTTCATATCTCGGCATTCATCATCATGTCGAGGCCTTTCTCCGCATTCCCCCACTTGACATGGCTCAAGACCTTTAATGTGAAGCCTAAGGTAGTCGAGGGAAGCAAGCGAGTCTTGGTGGTGCTATGGTGAGCAAACTCACCGATATTCCTTGGCCAAAAGGCTCTTTCAGGAAACTTCAACCTATGGCAGCGGGAGTGGTTTTAAATCACTTGAACCCTATGGTACCAAGTGGGCAGCTACACCTGCGTTCGATCTGGACCTCCATTATGGATTGCATCATGGATTAATAAGGGGCTGGTGTGGATCAATTGGCCGAAGTCGCGAGGCCTACAAAGCGCATCGAGCCTCATCGAAAAGGTCACCGGCCTCATCAACGTAATCAAGAAATGCTAGTCCGCCGGGTCCTACCCGTGCGGTGGCGGCCCCTCCGCATGTGCGAGTTTAATCCGGAAGGACCACGGACCATTCAGCACTTCTTGACCGGCCTTGCAGATGAATGTGGAAGCTATTCTTCGGGACACAGCGTGGCGGATACCACGAAAGGACATCGGCCTCGGCTGCAACCATCCGGATACCTTGGTAAGCACTTCGTCTCCCGAACATAGCTTGGTTAAATATCACGTGATAATATCTGAGAGAACAATCTTGAATAGGGCTGGATATAGAAGGAGGAGCAGAAATAGGTGTTTGGCCCTCTTCACGAAGACTCAGCTGATCCCGTGTTAACAAGGATTCTGGCTTGGCGCCCGTATCAAGTGCGGTGAAGGAGGACAAGGAGGAGAGCAAGAAGGCCAAAAAGTGACCTCCACCCTAAGGTACACGGACACTATATGCAGGAGATTGAAACTCTCTCTTGAAGGCGAAGATAAGGAGAAGCTATCCCTTCTCCCCATGGGAAAAAAGGCGGCTTGAGGATTTGGAGGTAAAGGCTCCCAGCGAGGAAGATGTCCCTTCGAGGCGGTTTGGGTCCTAAAGAGGCAGCGTTGTCATGCAGTTCCTTTGTAAGGAAAAGCCTTTAGCGAATCATAAGTGAACAAGGGTGTCCTAGACACATCCGTCCTTCGAGGTTACAAGGTAACATCTAATACATATATTTGCAGATTCGTGCAGTCTTCCTCGTGCATCCTCCTCCTCGAGGATCTGCTTCGGAGATGATGAAGCGAGGCGCCTCCACAGGCCTCCTCGCTCGATAGGGCGGGGCGACTTGAGGTGTCGTCCGGAGGATCCCTCGAGATCAACAAGTGATCGAGGGGACAATAAAGACAACGCCCGAAGGTGAAACTTGACCACCCATATGTCGGGGTGTGCGGCCCTCTGAGGACCAACAATAAAGGCCGGACTATCATCGATTCTGACGAGAGCGACCCTAGGGTCTGTAAACATATCCTTCAAAGAGTCCATACTCCCGCCCGCCGCTTCGAGGAATCGGGCGCTGGATACATCGATGGACATGTTGCAACATCGTCCATCTCGGAAGGAACATCATACCTTAATGAGTGCGGTAGTTGAGAGGATTCTATCCGCGGAGGCCAGATTGAATGCAACCTTCCTGAGCACTGCTAAGAGGCCGAGGTATGCTATGTAATATTCTCAATTGCGCTCTACGTGCAAAATGCACATAATGTATAGATAGTAGCCTGAGACTCTAGTTGGCGTCAAGGAAGCAATCGAAGAGGATCGAAAAAAGATATGCCTGAAATAATCTAATTAATTAGAACACGAGGCTGTTACATCCAGCGACTACCCACGCTCTGAAGGTTGCGAGGTTAGAAGCGAAACTTGATGTGCGGATGGCGACATTATATATTTATGTATGTATAATAATATGAGCCTGAAGCTGAAATTATATCTTGACACATGCATAGCTGCAGATAGTGCTGCTGCGGTTGAGACCCTTGGGCTGAACTTGCGAGCCAAGGAGCAAGCGGGATGAGTAATGTGGCTGCCAAGAAGGCGGTGATGAGTTAAAAGGCGAACAGGCTGCTCTGCACCAGTCACGAGGAGAGATGTCTACCATGGTGCTTGGCGAGCTAAAGGAAGCCATTGTCCGGTCTGAATTCCTCGAGAAGGATAACAAAGCCAAAATGGCCGATCTCGACAAGGCCTTACAAAGCGAGAGAAGCCGCGATCCGAGTCTAGAGTGGCTCGGGAGGAGATCCGCAAGCTGGGAAATAGCGGCAGTGAGCCTTTCTTATTCTGAGACTAAATTCGGCGATCTGAAGTATGCCCCACTTAATCAAATGTGGAGTCCTTTAGGCGCATTCTTGGACTTGCGAAGAGTGTCTACGATCGTGCCAGATTTTCCAAGCGAAAGAAGGGCATGCAGGAGAGCTTTTCTGGTGCGTAATTCAGCATGCTAAGCGTCCTCTATTCTGAGCGAGCAGATGGCCCGATGGGCGAGCTCCTAAGTATCCAGATTTTCCATGGAGGATGTAATGATGCGGCTGTGGCGGTGAGCCAATTCTGAATAGTTATTTCGGTTTGGTGCAGCAACTTGTGGATCTGCGATGCCCGCGTGTCGATGCCATTAAGCGATCAACATGCATTGAAGGTGCGGATGGCCTTTGCCCATGCCAAGACATCTTGGGCGAAGATGAAAGCCACCGACGTTGCGATAAAAGTTCATCGATGGCGAGGACCATCACACGCGGACATTACTTTGAGGATGTCCTAGAGGCACCCACTTGATAAGTCGATTGCTTTCGAAGGATATGATATTGATGAATGTACCAAAACTATAAGCGATATTATGATATATTAAGGCTATGTTTCTTATACTTTTGCCTAAAGTTTTGGTTCCTCTGTCGCGGCCGTTTTGTATAATCTGAAAGTTTACGGTCGTCGACTGAGCCCCTCGCATATATCTGGGGGTGTTTGAAAAAGCACCTTGATCACTCTTGACCAGCGTCTTGGTCCCGCGAAGGAGGTGTCAATAAGGCGAACTAGTAATCGGACTATAGGGCTTTAACGGTTTCACTTAGCCATAGGAGTTTGTGGTGGGTCTATGATATAGCCCACAGTATCTCTGTAGTTATGCAAATACGGTGCGTTACATAGGTGACGAAGAATGGTCCTTAATGTATCTGGAAGGAATCGCGAAAAGATTTTGATAATTCATCGAGTGGTTGACCAGCTCTACGCCGCATCATGGCGTCAGTTTCGGCTTTCTCTCTTGAGGTGCTTGACCAGATGAACCGGAAACACAATTGCGATGGATTTCCCTTTACTACCTTAGCGATAGGATGAAACTTAAGGTAGCAAGGGCAGAGGCGGGCAGCAACTATTGACCAAAGACATGATTGAGCTGATGCATATAAGGCCAAACTTCGTGGCCTTGAAGTATGCTATAAAGCTATTATTGGACTTGTGGCAACTCATATGTTGCCATATCGAGCCCAGCAATTTTAGCGAGGTGCGTCGTGAAACAATTGAAGAAGCAAAATCAGTTCTTAGAAAAAAGCGAATGCTGAATCGGATTATATTCCTTTGGAATCTGATTGACCGTCAAACATAATCTTATAGATTATAACGCCACTACCCAGGGCTATTTGACATATCGAAATTGAAGGCGAGAAAAAGGCACTTCTGAGCTCAAAAGAAAGTCAGCGGTCTGCAAAATTATTTGGACCTCTGTCGCTTTGTCTAGCCACCTTGCCTCGCCGAAAGGACTCCTATGAGGGATAGCCTTTGGATAAATATCTGAAGCCGAACTCGAAAGAGTCCGTAAGATGACCAACCTTTGAGTCACCTATGGTAAAGATAAAAGATAGTTAGAAAGGAAAAAGGCTATGGGAGTGTGGACGCGTTGTAGTCTTGTCCGTGTTGTGCCTCCGCTTGGTGACCAGGGTATTTTAAGTGCATATATATGTATCGTGGTACAAACTTAGCGGCTATATGAGGTGAGCAGCGAGGCGAACTACTAATCCTACTCAGGGATTGATTGGTCCTGTTTAAGAGGGACCGGTGGCTTGATGGCCGATGAGATATGCGGCTTGATGAGACCGCTTTGTACTTCGGATGTAATAGCCATAGGATGCTCTCTATACGGTGGGAGCGTTCCGCATTTTCATTTATCGTGATGATGCCACGTGGACCGGGCATATTAAGCTTTAGATAGGCGTAATGTTGGACCGCATTAAAACGAGCAAATGTGGTACGATCGAGTAGTGCCTGGTAGCTACTACGGTACGAGACAATGTCGAAGGTCAAGCCTTCGCTTCAAAAGTTGTTCGGTGAACTGAAAATGACTTCCAATGTAATTGAGCCCATGCAGTGAGCTTCTATGCCGGGTACTGCTCCCTTGAAGGTATTTGTGGTGGGCTTGATTCTCGAAGGATCAATGCCCATTTGCGGATAGTGTCTTGGTAAAGTATATTAAAGGCTCTGTAAGCCATCCATAAGGACTTTCATGAGATGGAACCCATTGATAATTGGGTCGATGACGGAAGCTGCAGAACGCCGTGGCGGATCTTGGCTGGGTGGTCCTTGCGATCAAAAGTGATCGGGCAGGCCGCCCATTGGCTAAATACCCAGAATGGTGACTCTATAGGCGTGTCGTCCGTAGTTGCGCCAGCGCTCCCACTGACAGGGAGTGTCGTCACGTATACCATGTTTATGGTTTTTTTCACTTTGAGGAAATTGCTTGACCCGGTATTGTGGCGAGGTCGCCGTCGTCATCGATGTCATTGGCCCCTTCCCTTGTGTTCGACATTAAGCTTGCGGCTTGTTTGAAGACCAACACCTTGTTGGTGTGAGTAGCTGGTTTATCGGGGTGCCATGAATCTGGCGAGGCTGATCCGATATCTTGTCTAAATGGATGGTCGTCTCTGTTTGCTTTGAATGGCTTTTCCGTTGGCGGGTTTGGAGCCGCTGAATCCGGCGTTGACCGCCCGTTCTTGCGTTCCTTCATTATCATTCCGATGCTTGTGTTTATGCGTTGTGGCTTGCCGTTGCCGTCTCAATTTCAGAAGTTTCCGGATCACTGGTGTTGTTGCTTCTCTGACGAGCTAGCTATCTTCTCCGCAAAGTGGGTCATCAGGCGGTAAGGGCTGCCATCGATTTTGGTTTTCTTGGCTGAGGTGGCGAGCAAGCCACTCATCCTGAACACTATGTTTGAAGGCGCGAGGGCTTCAGCGTGTGAACAATCGACAATTGGTTCTTTTAATTAGAATCTAGTCGAGCTTCTCGTGACTCTGGGCTGCTGGATGTTGTGACTTAGGTCATCGGCGTCTGGTGGCGGACATATGTACCTTGGAAGTTATCGTGGGCGTTGTCCAAGTCTTCCCAGCTGCCAATGGAGTTTTACGGAAGGCTGTTTAGCGATTGCCGAGCTGGTCCCTTGAGTTTTAGCGGGAGGTGGTATTTGATGGCATGAAGACCATTGCCAGTGGGCCATGTGAATATGGGGAAGAAGTCTTCAATCCATACCGCGAGTCTATTGTCCCATCGCATGATTCGATATTCCCGGGTTTGAACCCTTACGGAAATTCATGTTCCATTACTTCATCGGTGAAGCAAAGGGGGTGTGCAGCGCCTCTATGCTCGGAACCCAGAGTTGCGGCGTGGCTTCGGTTGGAGTTGTCTGCGGTTTTTAGCCAGGCGTGGTTATGTTGTCACGTCCGGCTAGATGGCCGTCGTCGCGTCGGGGCACACCCTGCGATCTGTAGTCGATCTGGTTTGACCTGCTCTATTGTCGAGTCTTGCATGGAGTCTTATATATAACCCGAAATGTTATTGACCCTGCCTTTACGGCGGGGTAGTATGGAACTGGTGTTGGCTTTTGATGCTGCTTTGTCCTAGCAGGGTTGGTCAGTCAGCCGCATTACGCCTGATAGTGCGGGCTCCAGCCTGCGTCATCGAAATGAGGTAACAATTTGCGCTTCGGGTAACTTTTGGTTGGGCGCTGAGGCCGTATTCTCGGCTGCGGGACATTAGTCCACCTGTTATTGAGCAGATCGATCAACTTGAAAACTGCTGCTGCTTCTTTTTGAGCTCCTTGCGGTGGCTCTTAGCGGCGCTTAAAGCGCTCTGCTCGGCAGGTTTCTTAGGCACGATAAAGTCTTAAATCGCGAGGCTCACCTCATCCTCGGAGGGTGGAAGATAATTCTTGTCCTCCAGTCTTCGTTTATGGCACATTCGCCGGGGCTGACTTGCCCATCTTCCCTATCATCCTGCTCGAAAGTTGGCTTGTGGGGTCTTCTTTGTCTTGACATGCGTCCAGGAGTATTATTTCTCTCGTGCGGTATTGCTATCTTTTCCATGGCGTGATTTAGGCGGCGCTGGCGGCGTTGGCGCTTTGGTTGTATCTCGGAGGTTTATCCTCATTGGATCCTTCTCGTTATCACCGTCATTTTCTTTGGGTGTATCCACCATGTATCGTTGTATGAGGGTGGCCGTCCGCGCCCGATAAATGGCGGGTTTGTGCTGCTCCTCTTGACATAAATCGTCCATACCGTCAATGTCTTGAATTTATGTCGAGCATGTCGGTTAAGTCTTGACGGTGGCTATTAAGTGGGAGGTGGGTGGGAAGCGAAATTCCCGTCCTCAGCCCCAGTTCAAACGGATATAATTAAGCTGTGAGTCCCCTGCTAAGAGCGATTTTTAATGAGTTTAGCTTTGCATCGCCTAAAGGTGAGTGCGGGAAGATATCCTTGAGCTGAATTGGCCGATCGGCGCTGATCAAGCTCGGCGTCTGTGAGCGCACATAGTTGAACACATGGCGGAGAGCGAATCGAGGTTCGGTGCGCGATCCAGCTTTAGCCGGTATACTAGAGTAGGGGTACCTAGTATCCCGAACTTCGTTACGCGAGCGATCGCGACACCCAGCGGCAAGGCTTGCCTAGTGACCGCCAGGTCCTCCATGGTTCCTTTGGAGCCATTCAAGAACAAAGTATTTTAAGCCAAGGAGACAAGGCCCGGCAAGAGGCTTGCGGGGAAAATACTCAAGGCTCATGAAGACAAGACCCGGCAAGAGGAGCTTGCGGGAAGGCTCGATGGCGACAAGCTTCCCGAGCGCGACAAGGTTCAGCAGCGGCAAAGCGCGCTGCGCAGGCAACCACTCTTCATCTCGCTCCAGCTCATCCACCAGCGATGTAGCCATGGGACCATTCGGTAGCGTGTCAAGAAGGCTGTGCGGCCAGCGAGCGGCGGTGATGGCGTGAGCAGAGTGCCATCGTGGGCGGGTGGCGCCCCCAACAGTCCCTTCTGCTTTGTTTAGGCGACATGGGCGGGCATTTAATGCTTTTGTCCCTTGCCGTCGAGTTAGGTAGAATACACTGTACAAAGTAGCTGTACCAACCGCAACTCATTTTCCCATTTGCCCTTGTCTCGTTGCCACTGTTGGTGACCCCTTGAGCCTATAAAGGCCCATCGCTTAGCGTAGAAGGGTTTGCTTCGACTCATTGAGAACCAGATACACTAACGCTAGGTTTTGTAGCTCTCGGCGCTCCCTAGCAAGAACACAATACAATCAGGACAAGCAGCGGTAGGGTATTATCTCTCCGGAGAGCTCCGAGCTGAGGTAAACTGCTCGTGTGTTTCGCCTCGATCTGCTCTTCGTGCAATCTCCGCCCCACGAACGAAAGGGACTCGGTCCGCCGGTCCATAGGTGTTAAATGGAGTTCGATCAACTTCCCGACATCTTTGGCGCGCCCGGTAAAGGCGTCGAGGCTGTGTGAACCTGATCCGGCGTTCACGAGCAACATCTTCATCATCTTCATCAACATGCCACCGAAGAAGAAGGCTTGGCGGCAGCGAGCCGTCCACGTCGATCCGCCACCACTGGAGCAAAGCGGATGGCGGGGTAGAACAGCGCGGAAGACGAGGCGTCGACGAGGCTCATGGCGCTGCCAAGTCAAGGACAAGGCAGCGCAGAACCTCGGCGTCCGTACATGCAGCGCCCATCTCGGGAAGTAGCCTTGGGACCGACAGCGTCATGGTATTCATAGTACCATCGCTCGTTGGATCAAAGACAAAGCTGGAGGATCGCGAGGCCCTCAAGACCAGCGTGCCGCGACAGCATGCTTGGCCTTGGCAGCGAAATACTGATCGCTGGGCGGGATGCTGCTCCTTCTAACATAGTTAGAAGTCGAGCATATCCGCTCCTCGCATGCCGTTCTGCTTGCCACCCACCACTCCAGCGAAGCCTTGGCGAGAGCTCAAGCTGCTTCTAGACTACCCTCAACAGCCGACAAAATTCGGCGAATGGAGGCCACCATCTGAAGTCTCATCGGCTTTGCCAGCAGCGGCGCTCGCGGCAACCAACTACATCGCTGCCGCGGCAAGGCGACAAAGGCACGAGCGGTGGCGTGAAACTTGTGGGGTGCAACCACCATGCACTCTCCACCCGAAGGCCAAGATCACCAACTTCGTCGGATCCACCTCGGCAGCGACTCCACGCGTCGCCGGATCCACAAGCTCGCCGTGATCAGCGCCAAGTTCTTCAAACGGCAACAAGAAAGGCGCTTCGAACTTCGTATCGGCGCCCGAAGAAAGCGGCGTCAATCCGACCAGCCGCTGGGCCCTCTGTCGATATGCATCGCCGGGAGAACGAGGCGACTTGCCGTCGTGGTAGGTTGCCCTGCGTTCACTCGTGAGCTGCGGCAAGTCCGGTGGCCCAACAAGAAGAATTTCAAGCCAGGCGTGCGGAGAAATGCGATGGCAGGGCGCATCCGTCGGAGTTCCTCAACATCTACACCATCGCGGTGCAAGTTGCGGGGGGCGAGCGACAAGATCTCGCCAACTACTTCCGCTGATACTCAAGCCCAATGTCGAGATCTTGGCTCATGCACTTGCGGGACAGCTCCATATCCTCTTGGGCAGATCTATGCCATCGGTTTGTCGGCGCCTTCACGGTGACCACAAGCCTCATGGCCAAGAAGCGACCTTCACCTTTCGCCCGAAGGAAGGAGAGTCCCTGCGCAAGTTCATTGAGAGATTCAGCCGTGTGCACTACAACATCGAGATGTCCACCCTTGCTTGGTGATCGGTAGCGTTTAATCAAAACGTCGCGAACCGCAGGATGAGGAGGAGATGGCGATGTGCAAAGTCAGGGCGTCGATGAGCTGTATGCCACAGCCGACAAGTGTGCACGTGTCGAGGAAGGAGGAGACTCGGGAGAGAATCTGAAGCAGGATCGATAGTGAGGAGACCGCCCGGCGAAGAAGAGCGTGACGGAACAACGAAGAAGAAAGGCAAAAGAGGTGCTAGTTATCGAGCAGTCCGGCAGCGGTGGTGCCGCTAAGAAAGACAAAGTTGGTGGCTCCGGCAAGGAGGTTGCCGCTGACACCCAACCCAAAAAGCTAAAGCGACCGCCGACAAGCGGGACAGCTCAACAAAGCGATCTTGCAAGATCCACCGCACCAAGGGCCATGACCTCGAGCTGCAAGAAGGTCAAGCAGCTTGTTGAACAGCGAAGGCTGAAATCTGCTGGCAGCGACAAGGAGAAAAGCCAGGAAGGTCTTTGGGGAGATTGGCAAGAAAGCGACCGGCCGGGGAGGGCCTTGTGACAAGGCCAAGCAGCGGCAAGGAGACAGACCTCCCAGCGGCGCGACAAGGATGAAAACGGCAGCGCAGCGATGAAGATATGGAAGGCAGCAAGACCGATGAGCAGGAGTTTGAAAGCCCACAGAGGTCCTCTGCGTTGGCGGCGGTGCTTCTCTGCATACTTCCACACGCCAACTCAAGCAATGGATGCACGGGAAGTTAATGCAGCGGAACCATCCGTAGAAGTCCGCAAAGCCTCGAAATGGTCCGGCACGCCTATCATCTTTGATATTGAGGACCACCCTGATCGCATAACTGCGGTCGGGTGCTTGCGATGTTGGTCTCACCAACTATCCGCAACCTCAAGGTCACCAAGATGCTAGTTCACGGCGGGGCCACTTAAACCTGATCTCCTCCGCGGTGCTCCGAAGCTTCAAATCACGACAGCGAGCTCGAAGAGGCGGCACATTCAAGGAATCAACCCGGGAAGGAGCAAGCGAAGGGAAGATCACGTTGCGGTAACATTTGGCAGCGAGCTAAACTTCGGGGCCGAGAGGTCACTTTTCGGCGTTGCTGATTTTCCATTGCCTCACAATGGGATACTTGGCCGTCCGGCACTTTCGCCAAGTTCATGGCATCCTCTCATTATGCATACAACTTGCTCAAGATGCGGGCCCGATAAGTGTCATTTCTGTCCATGGCGACAAGAAGGATGCTCTTATCTGCGCCGACAAGATCTCTGGGAGGCAGCAGCTGCAACGGATAGCAAATCACTTGCCTGAAGCTCCGGGGGAAGAAGACCAAGTCCGGCAAAGCTCTGATGCCCTCTCGGCAAGCGCACCTCTTGGTGCTGCGCTACCGTCGAGGCGCACCATCGAGCTCCACGGCAAGTGCAAGAAAGGCGATGGCAGCTCCACGAAGACCAAGAAGGTGCCCGCCAAGGAGGGCGGCACTGGTGGTACCTTCACCATCGGTGCCACTCTCGACCCTAAATAGGAAGGCGCTCGTTGCTTTCCTCTGGCGACGTCGGCGTGTTTGCATGGCAACCGTCGACATCCCGGTGTTCGGAAAGTAATTGAGCATCACCTAGCTATCTGTCCTCATCGCGGCCCGTCAAGCGAAAGAAGTCGAAGCGGCGGTGGGCGCCAGAATTCATGCGAAGAAATCAAGAAATTGGAAGCAGCAGGCCTTGTCGGAGGAGTGCTCCATCCTCGTGGTTGGCCAATCCTGTAGTTTCACGCAAAGGCAAATGGGAAATGGAGACTTTGTATCGACTTCACGAGATGTTAATAAAGCTTGTCCCAAGACCCATTTCCCTTGCCGCGCATCGACCAGATTATTGACTCCACGACTGGATGTGATTTGCTTTCATTTCTTGATGCATACTCAGGATATCATCAGATCTTCATGGCATAAGAGGATGAAGAGAAAACGCATTCATCACCCCATGTGGCACATCTTTTGTTTTGTCACGGATGCCTTTTGGGCTAAGAATGCTGGTTCAACGTTTGCAAGAGTAGTCCATGGCGCTTTTGAGCCCCAAATGCACAGAAATGTAGAAGCTTACATGGATGACATAGTGGTCAAAAGCAAGGACAAAGCAACTCTGGTTCAAGATTTAGATGAGACCTTTGCAAATCTGCAAGATCAACCTCAAGCTCAACCCAGAAGTGCGTGTTTGGAGTCCCTTCCGGCAAGCTTCTCGGGTTCTTCATCTCGGCGGGGAATTGAAGCCAATCCGACAAGATCAAGGCCATTGAGCAGATTGAAGCACCAAAGCGCGTCAAGGATGTCACGAAGACTTGCGGTTCGTGGCTGCTCTCGGCAGAGTTTATCTCTGGAGTCTTTGACGGCATACCTGCCATTTTCAAGATTTTGAAAAAGGCAGGTCAATGAAATGGACTCCCGAGCGGAGGCTGCGCTGCAGAGACTTAAAGAGGTACTGTCCTCCACTCCAATACTTATCGCACCTAGGCCACAAGAGAAGTTGCTGCTATATATAGCGGCAACCAATCAAGTGGTTAGTGCTGCGTTAGTAGCGGAAAGGGAGGCGGGCGATGAGCGGCAACCAGCGAGATGCATCCAGCGACAAGCGGGGGCTTCACCGACAAGCTCTGGTCCCGACAAGGGCCGGATCTGCTTGTGACGCGTGCGAAAGATCGAGAAAAGGATGGTGCAGCGCCCGATTTACTTTGTCGGTTCCCTTTGCGAGGGGCTAGGTCAAGGTACTACGGTGTGCAAAAATTGCTTCGGCCTCCTCATGGCCTCGAGAAGCTGCGCCATTACTTCCAAGCACATGAAATCACGAGTCGTCACTCGCTTTCCCTGAAGAGGATATTGCAAAATCCGAAGCAGAGGCGGGATTGTCGGTGGGCCTTGGGCTATCAAGCTTTGGCCTCAAGTTTGAAAGCACTTCAACTATCCAAAAGCGAGCATTGGCGAGTTTATAGCAGAATGGGCGTGCATAGCAAGATGAAGAAATTCGAGAGATGAGCATTCCCGTCAAGGAAGCAAGCAAAGAATGGCTGATGTACTTTGATGGTGCCTTTTAAGCTGCAAAGCGCCCGGTGCGGCGTGCTGCTTGTCGAACCACGGAGAACACCTCAAGTACATAGTTCAAATGCACTTTCCCAAGGAGCAAGCAACAAACAATACTGCGAGTATGAAGGTTTGCTTGCGGTCTGAATGCGGTAGACCTTGGGATCAAGAAGCTCATTGTCGGGGTGACTCATGACTTGTCGTCCGCCAAGTAAACAAAGATTATCAAAGTCCGTTGATGGAAGCCTCGTTGATGAAGTGAAAGCTAGAAGAACACTTTGGCGGCCTGCAAATGGAACATGTTCCAAGAGCTCGAGAATGATATTCTGATGGCTTTGTCAAAATGCGCCGCACTCAAGTTACACAATGGAACCAGGATTTTTTGTGCTCAAGCTGACTCAACCAACTATACGCGCCATCAAGCTGGACAGAACAAGAAGAGGAAGTTGATTTCGGGTGACTATTTTCCGCGAGCTCCCGAAGCCGCCGCCAAGAAGGTCCCAGGATCAACACCAAAAGTCTTTGAGGCGGTATGCTCCGACAAGCCCTAAGGTTTGTTTACGTTGAAGCGAGCGCTCCCGACAAGCTTTGCTCCGGCAAGCTTGCGGGGAACATCAACTCGGCCGAACCGCGGGTTCTTGCCGTAAAGCGGATGTTCCCGGCGACATATGTGCCTTTAGTCCTTGTTGTCGGTCGTAAGCTCCAACATGGGCGCCATTGATTGTCCATTTCCTTGAGACGGGAGAACTTCCGAAGAGCAAGAAGAAGCGGAAAGAGTAGCCCGGCGATCAAGTATGTACCGGTTTGTCGACGGCCGCGTCTGAGAAGAAGACTCAACGGTGTGAAATTGAAGTGTATTCACGGGAAGATGGACGAAGCTGTTGGCGAGAGATACGGAGGCATATGTGGTCACCACATTGGCGCGACACTTGTCGGCAAAGCTTTCGGCAAGGTTTCTTCGGCCGACAGCCCTCAGGATGCAACTGCACAAGTAACCAAGTGTGAAGCGTGCAGTTCCATTCCAGCGGATACACCAGCCGGCTCAAGCTCTCGAGCGATCCCTTTATCACGGCCATTTTGAGTGCAGGGCTCGACATCCTCGGCCCCTTTCCCGAGCTGTCGGGGCTTTGAGTACTTATATGTCAATCGACAAGTTCACAAAGTGGCGGAAGTGGAAACGATGAGGAAGGTGACAGCCTGATCGTGATCAAGTTCTTGGTCGATTGTTTGCGTTTGAGATTCCTAACAGGATCATCACCGACAATGGCACACAATTCCTGAAACGCACCTTCATGCGGTATGTCCAAGATCTTGGCGCCAAGGTGCTGCTTAACCATTGCTCATCCGAAAACAGCGGTCAGCGGAGAGAGCAAATCTTGAAGTCTGCATGGGCTCAAGACCAGGGACTTTCGACGAGGCTGCACAAGTCGCGGAAGAAAGCTGGATCGAGGAGCTGCGGTGGTTCTTTAGTCGTCGGGGCGGCCTTGAATCGAGCCGCTGGCGGACACCTTCGCTCTAGTCTATGGGCGAGGCAGTTCTCCCCACGGAACTTCGTATCTGGTCACCTCGAGTACTACGCTTATGATGAGCTTGAGCAAGAAGCAGCTGCGACAAGATGACGCGTTGCTCCTTGAGGAGGACCGTCTTGAGGCGGTATGTCTGAGCTGCTCGTTACCCGACAAGCTTTGCCGCTACCATAACCGCAAAGTTAATGCGGAAGTCTCGAGGAAAGCGACCTTGTTCTTGGCGCGTTCAGTCCGCCAAGAATTCCAACAAGTTGGCCTTGAAGTGGGAAGGCCCTTATCGGGTTGAAGCAGTCACTAGGCTGGCGCTGTCCATGCCTGAGACCGAAGATGGCATTCGGTGAGCAACTCACGGAACATTGAGCATCTTCGTAAGTTTACCCGTAGAGGCGCGGTTGCGGAACCTGTTAAAGCAACCACCTTTAACTACAAGTCTTGCCGATGTTGCATGTAATCCTTTGTACAAAGCGGGCGCGGACCCGTGCATAAGTAAAGATCATGTGTTGCGCACAACTTGTCAACTACATGCTTTCATATTTGCATGTGTTATCGACATTTTGTGCAGCATCCACACCCGATAAGCAATAATGAGCCACAAGGCTCCATAACTATTTTCTCTTCTTTCTCTTTCTCAAAGAAGGAAGGTTCCCTCGCACACAAGTTAACGGGGGAAGGAGAAGATAATGCCATGGACCAGCGTTGCTCGAGGAGTTAATAAGCCTTAGGAAGCAAGCACAGAAAAGCTAAGTTGCCAAAGTTTGAGCAATCAGTTTTAAATTTTAAGTTATCTTCCTCGAATGATAGTACTTTGTATGGAAAACACATGCTTGCGAAGGAACCAACTTCGTAGCTAGTCGCGCCCTTACTTTGTTTGAGTCCGCTCAACAACTTAAGTGAGCTGCAACTAGTTGCGACAAGGTTGCTGTGTCGGGCGGCACCCAGGATGTGACGTTCGCTTTTCAGCGCTTCATGACAAAAGTGCCAGCGCCGACAAGTTCCCTAAAAGTGTGAGGCACAAACATACAAAGGAAATAATCAAGTAAAAAATAACATTGCAATCATTGCCTAAGATAGAGTTATATTACAAAATAACATCATGAGATCTAATAAATTGTTCTCCTAAACATGATCGGCAGCGACAAGGAAAGATAAAATTGGCGGCCTAGTCTCTGCGGTGCGCCATCAACCAACTTGATCTTGCCCACCTTGTCCACAATGGAGTGCGACAAGGGCTTTGGCGCCTCCACATCGGCATCTGGCGGCAAGGATCTGAGGGCGCCGTTGAGGTTGAGGCACTGGATTGCGGAAGGCCACCTTCATCAACACCTTACGGAGAGCTCCTTGCAGAATCTGGCGCGATTCCTCGGCCAGCTGCTTTGGGATCTCTTCCGGAACCCATTGGAGAGCCGTCCTGCGCCCTTGAGAACAAGCTGAGCTTGGCGCTGGGTTGGAGGCGGCTCGTCGGAAGTACCCAAGATCCACCATCCCAGCTCCATCAGCTCCTTGTCGATGGCGGCGGCGGTATCCACAAGACCCTCCGTCCGATGCATCACGTTCTCTCTGAAGGTGTTACGGGCGGTCGTGGCTTCTCGTCGGCAGCTCCTCGGCGGTCTTGATCTTCTCAACAGGAGCCACCTCCGCTCCTTGGCGCCGTCCAGCGTCTGCATCGGGGTGGTCGACTTCAGCTCAAGATCTGCCTTGGAGTCCTTGGCGGCATCGAGCTCTTTGATCCTTTCAGCGACGGCCCTGCAACTTCGCCAAGAGTGTAGGCGTCCTTCTCGTGCTTTCGTGCTTCAGCGCAGCAAGCTCCTCGCCGCTCTTACGGAGAGTTGGCCTCCGGCTCGTCGTGCTCGTCTCCAACTCTTTCTTGGCGGCCTCGGCATTTGCGGCATCATCTTTGCTTCCTTGAGAGCTCCGCCAATTGATTGCTCGCGCGGCAAGCTCTTCCTCATAGCTGTCAAGATTGATCTTCCGCTCGCCAACTTCGCCTTCTTGCGCGAATAGCTTCTCGGCAGCAAGCCGTTGCTGCTCCTCGACCTCAGCCTTCTCAAGGATGAAGGCTGTGCGCTCTTCAGCGAAGTCGCTCCGCTCTTCACGCAGCGTTAGGAGAGCTTCTTGGTTGGCTCCGGGAGCTCTTCTGCGCTTCTCCATATCTGCTCCGCCCTCGCGACAAGTGCTTCCGGGACTCCAACTTGGCTTGTCGAGGCGCGGTAGGCGACAACAGCTTCTTCGGCTGCTCCTCCTCGAACTTCGCTTGCTGCTGCTGTTTGGCGCATCCACAGCGTCAGCCAGCGGGCGAGCAGCTCTCGTCGAAGGTCTCTCCTTGACCGGCGCGCCTGAGCTCGAGGCCAGGGAAGCTTGAAAGATGCCATCGCCCGGCTTTCAGATAAGCGCCCGGTGGGGCTCTTGAACTGGCGCTGCAGTGGCGGAGGATCGTGATCGGCGTGGCGCTGGCGCTCCTGCGGCCTCGAGGTCGTGGTCACGATCGCGGACCCCTCGCCCGCCTTTGCGGCGGCAGCCTTAAGCGGACCTCTTCGCTGGCGGACCCATCAGCGCCGACCTCTTCCTCCATGGTGGCGGCGTCGTCGGTGTTGCCTTGCGCACCCTCCTCGCCCGGCGACCTCGGTCTCCGCCGGCTCTGCGGCGGATTGATCGGCGACGGAAAAAAAAAAACGATCAAGCAAATGTTGAAAGAAGAGCAGAAGAAAAAAGAACCCAAGGGAAATTTTCAGGCAAGAGGATTACCGCGATGGGATCTGCAGCCATGGTCTCGACCACGGAGGATCACTAGTGCTGTCCCTGCGGAGAAGTCTCCTTGCGGGGCAGCTCCTTGCAGGAGAATTCTCCCTTGGCGGCGTGGTCGAAGCGGATGGTATTTGGGAGAGGCTTGGGGCACTCTGATGAGGCTGCTCTGCTCCTACACAAATCAACGAGGTCGGATATCAGCAAAGAAGGAGCACCCATGCACACCTAACCGTAGAAAGTAAACCATATACTTCTGCTGCTGGGGCTGCTTTGAGGAAGGGTTGCAGGTCCGGCAAGGGGGTCTCGAGCAGCGCCTCCTGTTGCCCGCAGGGATCATCCTCGATGACAACCACCAGGGTCTTGGCTCTCTTCGATGCTCTGGGCCAGCGTCACGAAAAGGAAAGAGTTGAGAATAAAACAAATCAGATACAAGACAAAGCAACCAAATTGAAGAAATACAAGCACATCATAGATGCTTACTCTTCTTCTTCTTCCTCGTCGGACTGGCGGAGAGATCAAATTCGGCTACGCCTCCGGTCTGCGAAAGGCGGAGGTAGGTTCTCTTGACCGCTTAGGCGGGGGGTGGCAGCGGTGGCTGAGGATCCCGCCTCGGTTATTGCAGCGGTGTGGGGTGCTCCAGCAACATGATGCTTGCAGTGATGGAAGCCGCGTCGCTGCATTGCTGTGGCTGTTAGCCCTGCCGCCCGTCACTTCCCGGCCTTGAGCGCCTTCTTGGTGGAGCTGTGGGCTCCGCTCGCGGCAAGCTACTTGAAGGTGTGGAGGCGCCCTCGGCAGAACTTCCTTCGGCTCAACCCGGGCTCGGCCTGCTCCTCCTCGTCGGCAAGCTCCTCTCGATCGGCAAGGCTTGCCGCCTCTGCTGCTCTGCCTCCTCCATGGTGTACCCAGGTCGCCCGGTGGCACTCTGCCGCCTCCTCCAGCTTAGGTGGCGGCAACGCTTCATCTCGGCGTCGGTGGTGTCGCCAGGTGAGCCACTTACGCTCGTCAGGCGGATCGGCACTTCTTCAAGCTATCGAAGAACTTCCGCTGCGTCGTCCATGAGCTCTTGCCGGAGTTGGAGCGATCCATGCGAATCGCTGCGGCATCATGGCGCGGATCGGATCGGCGAAAAGTTGTTACAATGGGGCGACTCCCTCGGCAACCTAAACCACTCGGGGTGATCGAGGTGCGTGCTTGAACAGCTCCGGCAGCATCGCATCCAACTCCAAGGCAGTGAAATTCCAGTTGAGGCCAGGCGCAGCCTCGCGATATCCGCCGCATTTTGGAACTCCCAAGCAGGTCTCCTCCTCTCCTGCAAGGGGAAGCGTCTGTGCGAAGAAATCTGCATGTGCGCCTCTGGTGAGTCCGGCAAGCTGAGGCGCAAGATCAGGTCACGCAATCTTCAACCTAGCATCCTCCGGCGCCAAGTTGCTCCAATCATTGCAGCGCACTATGGGAGTTTGGCTGGGCGTGAAAGAACTCGGGTTCTCCTCAGCGATCCAGCACCAATCGGCTCTCCACTCCTCCTACTTAGCTGAGACTCTCCTTCGAGATAAGCTTCTTTCTTGCCGATCCACGGAGATCCAAGCAATCCCTCCGACAAGTGGCTCTCCTCTCTCAGCGTGGGGCATGAATAAGTGGCGGAAGAGGGCTACGTTTGGGTGGACTCCGACAAAGTTTCGCGCAAGGTGTCGAAAACTGCCATGGTCGAGACAACATTGGGGGTGAAATCAGGAGGCGAAGCCGTAGGTGTTCATGATATCCTTGAAGAATTGAGAGAAGAGCGGGCGAGCCACAATGAAAAAAGCGCGAAGAAGGGTACCCGCTCGGAACCAACTCGATGCGGCGGAGAGTACCTTCGTCTTGCGGATGCATCGCGTCTCCGTCGACGGAAGAGGTAGTAGCCCTCCCTCGGCTCCTTTGCGTCGAGCTTGGGGAAAACGGTCCGTTCCTTCGCAGCGCCCATGAGCGCTGCGCCTCGGCCGACTTCCGCCCTTCCCTTATCGACTTCGAACCATGGCGGAGGTGGTGGTGAAGACCGGCGGCGTTGATGGCGCTACGTGGCGATGAAGGCGGGCGCTGCTCTCTTCAACTAGAGAAGAAGGGGGCGGCGGTGGTTTCGAGATGGGACAGCAAATGGCGGTGGGCGACCTGCCCTGTTTCCCTGTTTATAAGGAGGAGAGGCGGACGTTCGCTTTTCAATTAAAAAACCCCACGATCTCTCCCACGGCGCCACGTTCGGCGCGTGCTGTTAAATGGGGGCGTGGTGGGTCGAGCCGATTCTGGCGTGATCTGGGCATGCGTGCCCGTGCACTGTTTTGGGCTGGCCCAACAGCGCTCGGCACCGTGTGGCCCGAGCCGAGGGCTCTGTCGGTATACTAGGTAGGGGTACCCTAGTATCGAACTTCGTGCCAGACGGTCGCTGACACCCAGCAAGGCTTGCCTAGTGACCGTAAGGTCCTCCATGGTTCCTTTGGAGCCATTCAAGAACAAATTATTTTAAGCCAAGGAGACAAGGCCCGGCAAGAGGAGCTTTCCGGAAGGCCACTCAAGGCTCGCAGAAGACAAGACCTCGGCAAGAGGAGCTTGCCGGGAAGGCTCGATGGCGACAAGCTTCAGGCGCGACAAAGTTCAGCCACGGCAAAGGCGCTTGCACATGCGGGCAACCACTCTTCTTCATCGCTCCAGCTCATCCACTAACGTGTCCAGCCATGGGACCATTCGGTAGCGGCGTGTCAGAAAATTGTCGGCCAGCGGAAAAGCGGTGGCGTGCAGCAGAGTGCCATCGTGGCGCGGTGGGCGCCCTGACAATGATCCCTACTGCCTGTTTAGGCGACATGGGCGGGCATTTAATGCTTTTGTCCCTTGCCGTCGAGTTAGGTAGAATACACTGTACAAAGTAGTTGTACCAACATGCAACTCATTTTCCATTTTGCCCTTGTCTACGTTGCCACTGTTGGTGACCTTGAGCCTATAAAGGAGGCCCATGCACTAGCGTAGAAGGGGTTTGGCTTCGACTCATTGAAACCGAGATACACTAATGCTGGGTTTTGTAGCTCTCAGCGCTCCTAGCAAGAACACAATACAATCGGACAAGCAGCGGTGGGACTATTATCTCTCGGAGGCTCCAAGCTGGGTAAACTGCTCGTGTGTTTCGCCTCGATCTGCTCTTCGTGCAATCTCCGCCCCCCACCGAACCGAAAGGGACTCGGTCCGCCGGTCCCATAGGTGTTCGTGGGTTACGATCAGCTTCCCCGACACCTGTCGAGGTTGGCTCTGTGTGCGGCTCCAACGCTGCTGAGTCTACGGCTTCCGTGGCAGGGTTGAGCATCCCGTCCTTGGATGGCGCAATCTACTCTGGATCTAGGGCCGGAGCGCTTACAGACGCTATCTCCTGGGTATGGTCCGATGACAGATTTAGGTCATGTTCATCGCGGTGGCAGGGAGCGGCTACCATGGGCTCAAATCCGTCGAAGATCAAGTCTCCGTGGATATCAACAATGTAGTTCAAGCTTCCAAACCTGACCTGATGGCCAGGGGCGTAGCTGCCGATCTGCTCTAGATGGCCAAGCGAGTTAGCCCGCAGTGCGAAGCCGCCGAACACAAAGATCTGGCCGGGGAGGAAAACTTCCCCTAGGACAACATTGTTGTAGGTGATTGTTGGAGCCATCGAACCTCTTGGCGACGACGCAGTGGAACTCTCAATGAAATCACTAATGTCGGTGTCAAAACCAGGGGATCTCGGGTAGGGGGTCCCGATCTGTGTGTCTAAGGTCGATGGTAATAGGAGACAGGGGACACGATGCTTTACCCAAGTTTGGGCCCTCTCTATGGAGGTAATAGAGTACTTCCTGCTTGATTGATCTTAATGAATATGAGTATTACAAGAGTTGATCTACCACGAGATCATAATGGCTAAAACCCTAGAAGTCTAGCCTGTATGATTATGATTGTGATTGCCTCTATGGACTAAACCCTCCGGTTTATATAGACACGGAGGGACTAGGAGTTTTACAAAATCAGTTTCAGAGATAAGGAATATTTATATCCGAGCATAAACTTGCCATCCACGCCAAGGAGAGTCTCATCTGGACATGGGAGAGAGTCTTTGTCTTGTATCTTCACGGTCCATCAGGTCAGGCCCATGTCCAACAGGCGGGGCAGCCAGGGGACAACAATCAGGACTCCTCGGTGAGATCTTCTAGGACTCGAGATGATGTGAGGAAAATTATGGGGGGTGCCTCCAGCAGTGTTCCTCGGCTCGCACTTCATCACGGTGGTCGAGCTTGGAGTCATTCATACGGTACGTGGCATCCCAGATCAGAGACAAGGTGGCGTGCACCGTCTAGGTCCATGGTCAAGAATTCAAGTAGGCGACCTCTCCTGCGTCCGCCATTTGGCGATACTCCGGCCCGGCGCCGCCCTTACACTCCCTAGCTGTACTGCCTCCCTCGCGCATTCAAAACCTACATTTACTAGTATGTATACACATGCAAGGCAAGTCTTAATATATGAGTGATTTTGGTAAAAGGAAAAAAAGTAATATATGTGCTAATAGATTCAAAGAAAAATAAATTATAGTGATGTATAAATGCCGATATTAGTTCAATATTGTAAAAGCGGGAAGTAGTATTCATGCCATAAAACTGTACGTTCATTTAACAAGAACTGCACGTTGCTTCACCTTTTCCACGTGTTCTTGTTTTAAGAAATATCCACATTCTCCTACTAAACCATCTCGACTGGGCTCAATCAAACCATCTGGTGGTCATGTGGCAACACAACCCATTGGAGCTAGTTAAGGGCTTCTTTTTTTTCTAGAAAAGGTGCATGATTGTTCTAGAACACGGTGAGGTAACAACGATTGTGCTTGTTCATGCGAATCCCTCTGCGATATTGGCCGTTGGATTTAGAAGATCAGCGGTTATGATGATGTTCTTAGTCCTACTTAAAATTGGTACACTATATAGTAGTATAGAGATAGAAACCGGCGTGGAATCGCGAAAACCAACTCGGCCACCTGCGTCCGTTCAGGGAAGCGGGGCGCCCGCCAAGCTCCTCCTTCCACCATTTTGTCCACTCTTTGGCGACATCCAGATGAGTAGGAAGAAGCAGTTCTCGGCATAAAAAGCCGTCTAGGTAGCCCGCCGAGCCCGGCAACTCGCTACTCCACCTACCTCGCCTGGCACCTGCCGGAGGCGGTTGCCGCACTAAGCCAGTAGCGTGGTTCCATAGCTGGCCTCTCAATACAAGCTCGAGTGTCGACTTGCTCCGCCCCGGCTTACAGCCGAGGAAGCAATAACCTGACATCGTCGCTGCCCTCGGCTAGCTGCGCGTCCTGCAGCGCTCCGGTGTCTGCGACTGCACCATCCGTCGTCGGCCCAGCGTAACGCGACATGCGAGCGAGTGAAAGCGTGTCGTGGATGTCGGCGAGTGATCTTGACTACTGTGGATGTGGAGCGAGTGATGGGCAACACGTCCCTGCCGCCGCTATCATCTAGGAAAAGTAGAACACGGGAGGCCGCCGCCGATTGTATCCCATCCCAAGGCCACCGCCGAGTAGCGCCCGGCGAATCAGCCGGTGTCTTGCTCGATTCTAATCTGCGGATCTTTGGAGGAGGACAAAGAGATCGATGGCGACCATTTAGATTAGGTATTTTAATTCTACGGGCTGGTTGTAATGGGAGTATTATAGGTAGTATCATGCATGCCAACTACTCCCTCCATTCTTAAATATAGGAGTATTATAAGAGCATGGTTAATAGTATAGCAAGTTGATGGCTACATGACATTGCCACGTCATCTATAGCCAACCTTGTAGCCTTCAAGTATAATACTGCCTCCGTCTAGGTGTCATCTTACGAAAACCAAATAATGCCAAAACACTTAGGCGTGGTGCATTAACTTCTACCTCGTTTCTTGTTTCTTGACATATCAACCCACGCTATCACCATATTTCTTGGCCTCCGTGCGACACCTAGCTCTAGTAATCCACCAGCCCGTATCGCTTCTCGCTCCTCGTCTCTCTCAAAGTGTGGCGGGCTGGCGTTTTTTGCCGTCTATTAAGGTCGGTTAACTCATCACATGTTAGCGACATGCCAAGAGCATTCTAAAAAATGTAGTGTACTCTATTGTTATGCCAAAAAGTGGAAGCGCTTTGACCGACGGACCAAACGAGACAGGCGTGTCGTGCCATGAGTGGGTCCAGTTTCTCGTTTTGAACTTGTTTGGTGTAGTAGTAACACTTGGTTTTGACTATTGGCAAGATTTTATATATACTCCCTCCGTCTAGTGAATAAGTCATCTTAGATTGTGCACTGTGACCAAGGAAGAGGGGAAAACAAGAGAAATTAATATTTATTTGCTAATTAATAGCATTGCATGCAATGAACTAACCATTGCATGTCGTGTTTGGTAGTCTAAGTCATTGAAAACATGCACGCCCCACATCTCTTATTGGTGGATATGTCAGAAAAACAAGAAACGAGGTGGGAGTTTGCACCACGCCTAAGTATTTTGGGATTATTTGGTTTTCGTGGGTGACTTATACACCTGAGCGGAGGAGTAGGGCCTAATGTATTCTTGAGGATGCCTTTGACTATTGATAAGATTTTATATAATTTGAAAATTATATCATTCAAAGATCCTTTCATGTTCCGTTTTCAAAAGAAAAAAAGATCCTTTCACGTACAAATTTGTTGTATGCTTTGAGCAACTTGCATGTCCTATCTTGCTCTGTTTGGATACTCTAACTTAGCTAGAGGTTAGACTAACTCATGACTAACCCTGAACTAAGCTGTAGCCAAAGGGGTGTTTTGATGAACGAGGTTAGATTGACAATAAATGCACTTGATGGAGAGAGAAAAGTGATTTTCAGTGGGCCCAAGGAGGTGGGAAAGGTGAAGTGATGGTTGCTTCGCCCAGAGCAACTTATTACTCTCAGGAATATGGGAGTACCAGCAGATTCAAGGAGCAGAGAAATGATGGTTGCTTCATCCGAGCAACTTACTATGGTGAAGGTGGGGCTCTGATTTGTTGCTCACTAGTCATTACTAATGCGGTATAACGACTAGGGTGAATCTTTCCTGCAGTTTGTGCACTCAATATTGCTGCACGACAGGTGGAGCGGATGAAGGATGTCCCACATGTCGTGAAAGCAATTTGAATTGTTTACGGCATTGCTATCAATCCTTGAGGATTGTTTATATATGCATAATTTTAATGAAATTGTCTTTGTGATGATATGAAGGTTTCAACTTTGGTTCCCTTGAGAAAAAAGGTTTCAACTTAGGATTCATGTGTCCTCTTGCCTCAAGATTATCTCGTTACAACATTCCATCAAATACAAATGAAACTACCATGGCTGCTAATGCATCTCAATGGTTCGCTGAGATCATCGCCAATATTCACATCTGGCGAAGACAAAGTTGTGAGAAGGTGTACAAATAAAGAAAAATATATAATTGATCGATGTTGTTCGTAGGCATGGGTCCATTTCCTGGGCACAATGTTCATTGCTTGGCAGCTAGTTTCACCCAGATTTGTAGCCAAAAAAGGGGTGTACGGAGGACACCACAATCCGAGCATTTTGTGCAGCTCCACTAAAATCGAGCTGACCATCCCTGTTTGCAAAGATATCCAGTTAGTGTGATTACAATAATAGTGGAACTAGATGATGAAACATAGCACACACAAATAGAAGCCGATCACCTCTGCGATCTCTCTTTAGGACTAAATACTTGTTGGAGAAGATTAGGCACGGAGTTGGAGGAAGATAGCAAAACCAATCTCCCTTTCTGCAGTCCCACAGAAATGTAAAAATGTTGTCGTGTGACATTTTGGCGGAACTGCACAAAACACTCTTAAGAAAAAAGTGATTTGTGCAGTTCACCAAAAAGTCATAATAACAACAGTGAAATGGATAGCCCTGTTTGCAAAAAAGGGTAGAAAGGAAACAATTACTGGCCAATAACACGAGTTGAAGACACATACGCCTACAAAAAAGAAGCATATTCCATGTAATAAGGGAAAGATAGCAGCATGGTGGTTTATCAAAAATGGTTTGAGGACGAGATTGCAAGATGATAAGTACGCCGGCCAAGATATACGTTTTAAGCAAACAACTAAAGAAGATCCACATGCAACAACGTGGGAAGATGGGTAGTGGAGCAAGGCTGGAGGAAGCTGTACCCGAGGGTCGTCGGGATGTTACTAGGAGGCGCCCGTGGTCGGGATCTGCCCATCTTTGGACAGCGAGCAAGTGGCGAAGACCCTACCGGCGCGGAGCTTGGTCGGAAAGAGCGGCGGGTACCGCAGATCGGGATGTGTTGCCTCAACTTTGTCGAGCGGAGAATGATGCATCCTCCCTTTCCGATGGGCGGATGCGGCGGATCACCGACCAGCGGTGAGAGAGAGAGCCACCGCCGTCTTGTGTGAGATGGTGTGATGAGAGACAAACCCGGCAGGCAGGCTCCATTGTATATAGTGGAGGCGGATTTTCCATTTTCCCACGGCAATCATTTTATATTCGTACTACGTGCCATTGACGAGGAATATATAAGTTTATTTAATACTAACGCGTCAAGTCGAACTTTGTTCCATCTAGGTGTGGTACCGACCCTCCTTGAGTAAACAACCACTACCGCGTCAAATTATCATGTGGGCTGCCTTTTCGTCGAAGCGAACTCCACCGTGTACCAGCGGGTGTGGCGGGAAGCGAGGCGTGATGCGTGCGTCTGCGTGCACCTCTTCTTTAGGTGCGGAAATGCGTGCGTGGGTGGGTGTGAGAGAGATGGTTTGTGCGAAACCGAGGCAATGTGTCGATGATATCTCAAACAAAAAACGTAACATATGCAATGTGTGAAATAGAGTCATGGATATATCATATATAGAGGGAGCAATCCACGAGAAGAGAGTGGAGGGATCATCGACGTGAGATATCGATAGAATCGAAAAAAGGGATGAAGTGTGTGGCTATGCGACCGATAAAGAGTGCCATCGAATTTGAGTTTGCCCACGTCAAAGATATAGGGCGGCTGGCCTACTAGAATTTGAGAGGGCAGAGGTGCAGTTTTTCTCTGTGGCATGGAACCTACCTACAATGTTCGACTATCGGTCTGTGTGTGGGGGGGGCGGGGGAGTTGGCAGAGACCTAACTATAGAAAGGTAGATCGACTAGTATATGTGTGGTGAAGGAGAGAGACCTAGCTATGTATAGAGGGAGATCGATCAGCATCCATGGATCTGTAGCAGAGGAATAAGGTTGGGAGAAAGACAATGGTAGAGTGTCGGAGGGTTGGTGGTGGAGTGGCGTCTCACAAATGGTGGGAGAGGCCTGCTAGACAAACGGAGGGTACGAGTACAATATCAATAGGAAAGGGCCGGGGATGTCTGTCTGTCAATGCATGTGCGTGTGAGAGACGGGTCGAGAGGTATGCAAGGATGATGAGGGGAGACGATATGGTTGTGGTAAGCATACTGTTGGTGTCAAAACCGGCGGATCTCGGGTAGGGAGGTCGATCACGTGCGTCAAGGCTGATGGTAACAGGAAGCAGGGACACAGAGATGTTTACCCAGGTTAAGACCCCTCTCGATGGAGTAAAACCCTACTTCTGCTTGATTAATATTGATGATATGGGTAGTACAAGAGTAGATCTACCATGAGATCGTAGAGGCTAAACCCTAAGAGCTAGCCTATGATGGTGCAGATGTAATTGTGATCGGCCTTCTAAGGGCCAACCTCTCCGGTTTATATAGGCAGGAGAGGGCTAGGGTTTACATGGAGTCGGTTACAAGGAAGGAAATATAATATCCGGATCGTAAGCTTGCCTTCCACGCCAAGGAAAGTCCCATCCGGACACGGGCGAAGTCTTGAGTCTTGTATCTTCACGCTTCCATAGTCGGGGCGTTGTACACAGTCCGGCTGTCAGGATACCCCTAATCCGGGACTCCCTCGGTAGCCCTGAACCGGGCTTCAATGGCGATGAGTCTGGTGCCTGATATGTCTTGACATTGGAGGCGGGTTCCTCCTCAAAATACTCTAAAGGTAATTATCGAACACGAAACCGTGTCCGGATCCAC